>JAJLWQ010000426.1:0-25010 GCA_030570875.1 Citeromyces matritensis | reverse complement strand
CCAAGTCGGTTCTTGAGTGTCTTCAAGTTTTCGGAAGCAGTTCTCGTTGTTGAGAAGTGACATCTGGTTTTGGGACCCAGAGTCATCGCGAAGATGAAGTTAGCCGCATCGCTCTTTACTTCTTCCTCCTTCTCCCCCGTTTCATCATCTGCTGCCTTTATCACTGATTGCATACCAAGCTGGGTGAAAAGCCTTTTAACTTGTTCTAGCCATGTGATAAAGTCCGCCTTTGACTCTAATTTGATTATGGTCTTCCCATAGTTTTTGGTATAGTCAAATGTCCACATCCCATTCTCCACACCATCGGAATTATCATCCACAGAAATCGCACCATGTTGATGATGCGGAGATCCGGGAGCACCGGGAGAAGCAGCAGTATCTGGTTGAGCAGCTCCGTATGATTGTACCATGCTAAACCTTCTTTGTTCTTGTAAGAATTCTAATATTCTTTCGTAAGTTGAGTATTCGTCGTTAATCTTGTTTGGTTTAGTGTATTCTTTTTCTACCTAAAGCTGCTACACAATCGAAGTTATTCACCTCTTTTATACACTGATTGCATCGGACTACTGGAAGTGATGCGGTGTAAAGGAAATGACCTTCCGCTCCGCCGGAGATGCACATGCATGACCAATGCCCTTTGGTCCGGTCATTATCCTTATCACATCAGTAGTTTGGATTATGGCTGATAATCCGACATAATCGACCTGAAAATAAAGTAAAATTTCTGGGAATCGAACCCCAGGCCGCATCGGATCGATTCGACGATCCGGCCTCTGGATCGCGATCCAACATATGCTAATCGATCCTATGACAGCGGTCGATCCGGGAAAATAATCGATCCGATCCGCCGGATCTGACGACCCTTACAACCAGCTTAGCGATTAAGCATATGAAGACAGGTACAGCTGTAATGGCTGGTGAAAAGTAGTTAATTATAATTTGATGTTTTTATTCGTTCTGATATCTCAATGTAGTTCTGAGAAGGTCACTTTCCACAATCGCATATCCCTTGTATCTATCTCCCATAGCCTAAAAGAGTCTATTAAAACACATCCCTCGGTATACCTGTCAAAATAGGCCGCACTCCAGACTTCCAGAGCTTACCCCGGTTCGAAGTGTTCGTCGAACGAACCGGTTCCGAACAACTTCAACCCTGTTCGATTCGATTTCCAGAAAGCCGGTTCTGGTGACTCTTAATATAAACTTTACTTACATAGTCTAGCGTGCATGAACGATATGCATCTTCATGTACTCAATGGGACCTACTACTGAAAGTTTGTTTGAAAGAGACACTGGCTTTACAAGCCACTTGAGTTCCAACAGTTGTTCCCAAACAGTAAACTCCCGGAGGAGTTCCTGTTTTGAGATACCGTATAAACCGTGATGAATAAAGAGCTGGTTTCATTTCAAATCAAAGAAGCTGAAGTTCGGGCGACTGTCTTTCTTGTAGGCCGAAGCCTCGAGGAGTGCGCGCTTAATTTAACCGCACTCCTCGACAGTCCACAGACCAATGTCATGGGTAAGAAGCAAACCATTACGTTATGCGATCAGGATCAGATACTTTTAAAAATTGGTGAGCTTTAAGTACTCTTCCTTGTTGAATTATGAAATCCTTATATGGACTTATTCATGGTATTAGTTTTGCAAGAGAAGTGTCGGCAGATGCATACATCTGCTGACGCATGCATCGAGAACATGATGAAAAGGCTAATGAGCCAATAGTGATTCAATAGACTAGGGTCAATGACTGTTAGCCAATAATGGTGTAGACCGATGTGTCGTATGACGTAAAATTGCAGGTTCATCCATAGTTCTGTACCACCAAGATATATGTCTGTCCAAGGATTACCAAGTGCGAACAAACCAGCTAATCAATTAACCCCCGAAGAACAATAAGAAGTCCATAGCCAGCTGACATACGATTTCAAGAACATGATCTGCTAGGATTAGGGGTCGTCAGATCCGGATCGATATGATCTAAATCGCACCATTGCATCGCGAGCCGGGATCGGATCGGATCGATTCGACCCATTTAAGTAAAAATATATGATACAGTCTACTTTAGTAAATTTTTCAAAAACAGTCACAAAGCCCTTTTAAATGGCCCTAGAATGTACTTCAAGTCTTCAAATACCTTTTGTTCTTCAGATTTTACGAATTTAACCCTTTTCCGAGAACAATTGACCTGAAAACAAAATAGTATTTCTGGGAATCGAATGCCATAGCTGGATCGCGATCCGGGATCGATTCACATACACTTTTCGATCCTATCACAGCGGTCGATCCGGGAAAATAATCGATCCAATCCGCCGGATCTGACGACCCTTAGGAAGGATGATCAGGGTTGTACCAGAGCCTCGGAGCGATTACGGAAGCAGACTTATTGGTCTCGGAACCTAAACTTTTCGCGGAAAAGAAGGGAATCACTTGCCGGAAAAGACTTGGAAGTCATAGTCTCAAGTAGCAGGATTCAACAGTAAGATCGCTGCATAACAAATGAGGAAAGACGGGAATCAAAGAGTTGCGTGAGTCTTTACTATCTTTCCCCTTACCAGCAGGATTTTCAGGCAATAGAGGTTTATGATTAGCCAGAAGGAAAGGTTACCAGAACCGGCGGTTCCAGTGTTCGGAATCGATTCGCTCAACGTGTGGCTCTGTTAGATTCCAAAAAGCCGGTTCGGGCTCGACCCAAACACGTTCTATAATAGACCCCCCGGTTCGGTCGATCACTTTAAACCTATAAATATGAATAATAATTCAGGATAAAGCCACAAAGGACAATCCAGTGCTGAGCTCAGAATCGCCGAGATGTACCGTGATTTATTTGCGAGATAACATTGTATGGGGCATTGCATTCGGATCCGGAGGGGGTAGTATATATCTTTATGTGACTACATTAAAAGAGCTGCA
The DNA here is from genome assembly GCA_030570875.1 of Citeromyces matritensis. Taxonomy (NCBI): domain Eukaryota; kingdom Fungi; phylum Ascomycota; class Pichiomycetes; order Pichiales; family Pichiaceae; genus Citeromyces; species Citeromyces matritensis. The sequence continues at coordinate 22,100 of JAJLWQ010000426.1, read as the reverse complement.
TATTTTAATGCACCATTTTATGGTAGGTTTTTTCGAACCATTTTCCGTGCTTATTTCTATTTTTTCGCCCTAAACCTCACCTAAATGGATAACGATCATATACGTATAAGTGGCGGAAGACTTGCCAATCTAGATTGGAACAACGTGAATTACAGTCTCACTCGTACAGGAAAAGTTGTGAGCAGGGGACGTGGTGAGACTGGAAGTGCCCTTGAGCTCTTGCGTCATGAAACTTGAGACTCAAATTCTTGCTAAAATGGCAACTCAAAGACGGCAGATCGCAAGTCGATCCGATTTATCACTCTATCTGGCTCAAAAAATCGAAAATGAATTTAAATCACTTTGGAGCGGACGATAATCTGACCCCTGGATCGTTGATCCTTTACCGATCCGGATAGGGCCACTAGTTGGGGAGCTCCGTCAAATCGATCCAGATCGAAAAAGGCACCCCGAATCTAGATCGGGATCTGGCGACCCTTAATATGTGGTGCCCAGTTATTTTAAACTGATGGACGGTGATATCGCTGAATGCGTCTTTTATCCCAAAAGCGACATCACCAAAGAGCTATTTGCTTCCACCGGGAACTTTTCTCGCCATCTGAAAAGACTTGAGAATGAAATGACGCAACGGAAGCTGCCTTTCAAAGGCACAGGTGAAGTGCTTACGGCTACAAATTTCTGGTTTCACACAAAATTGCCGAGGAGTTGGTCGGAGTTCCATGCAGTAGTACCTCGGTGGAGAGATCAGTTAGATCCGAGAAAAGATACCTCCTTTCAGACGAGTCCGTAAAGCAAACCATGATTTGTCGAGACTACCTGAGGTGTAAAGAAAAGGGTTTGAATTATCTTGAAAAAACACATGATTTTATTGAAATGGAATTAACTTGTCTTTAAGAACCCCTATGTGGTCTATGTTGTTTGCGTGGTGCAAATGGCTCCTGCATAAACTTTTGGGGATAACGATCTTAGTGATCTAGATCGTAAGATCATAAAGATAGACCTGTGATCCGGATCATTATATGATCTATGGATCAAGATCGTTTTTTGTGTTGATGATGTGCAGATCTGGAAGCACCGGGAGAAGCAGCAGCTCCTGGCTGAGCAGCTCCGGAGGATTGTACCATGCTAAACTTTTCTTCTTCATGTAAGAATTCTAATATAATTTTGTAAGTTGAGTATTCGTCGTTGATATCTTATTACTTTTTTTCACTCGTTAATATATTCATACCCCAAAACTCCACCTTTTTTCGCGAAAAATTACCTGCATAAAGCTTCTTGCAAAAATCCACCTCTCGTGCATAAAAAATGCACGAACAGCACAAGTTCTGCACAATTATGCAAACCAATACACACATACAGCTCAAATTATTTGAAGACCATGGTTGACTTCGATTGTATTCTTCGAAACGGCCTTTTCACCTGACATGTAGGCTTTTGCGGTCTAACACGACATTATGCAAATGGAGGGCACTTGATGCTAGTCGATCCCCAACAAGGCTTCCCTCAGCTACAGAGATTCCATCAACAGACTTCTGCGAACAGGCAAACCGGAATGGAAAAAAGGTCTAAAGGAATCTCTCACACTCACTTTTCTTCAAAGGAAAAGCAGGATGGAGTGTGAGAAGGCGGAATTCCGTCTCCTACAGAACATATTCTAACAGAAATTCATAGTCTATCTATTGCTACCTCACTCCTCCCATGATGTTGGCCGAAGGTATCGACAGCGACTAAGGTTTGGATTACATGCGACTTGAAACTTAAAGCGACTCTAAATAGCTTCTGATGTATTCAAAAGAAACCAAGGTGATAGCGCTCGATGGGACAGTTCGGGTCAAGTTCACTGCAAATCCCGAGTAGAAACCTTTGATGCCTTCTTTCTGGAAGATGCCTGATAAAACTCTTAAAATGCTGTGATCAGCCTTGCTGTCTCTGCCAGCAATTTGCATACGGGTTCGGAGGATCTCATGTGGGTAGGTGAATGCAGATGCAGCCATCTTCGATAAACAGGAAGCGGCGATGAGTCGCAAGAGCATCGAGTCATGAAAATCAGGCGAGAACTTTTCCATCGGTGATGTACATCGCAGCTGCTTTTTGAAATTCTCGTAAAGGGGAAAGTGAATAGCCACATGCACAAGTCCAAGGTACGACGGTAACAATCCGGCATAAAAAGAGCGAATGCCTTCCACTTGGTACATCTTGCGAAAAGCAGACCATGTACCTTTGTAATAAATCCTCGGTTTTTGATGATCTTGGGGCTTTCCAGGTGCTATGTCCTTGTTGTCTTGCAGGAACCGATCATAAATAGTTAACCCATTGCCTGTTTGAAGCATAAGCCGTGTTTTTACGACCCAAATTGGATTTGTAGCAGTGGCAGAAACGGCACCAGCAGTAATTGCACTGAAAAAGTAAACGTAATTGTCGTTTGGCACCCAACTGCGAACAGAGTATTTCATCTTCTCGTAGACTGTAAAATAAATCATCCAAGTGGGAAAATAGCCCAGCGTCAGGGGTACCAATCCTCGGTACAATCCCCGAGTTCCTTCCTCAAGCCAAATGGCTTTGATGGTATCCAGGACGCCGCGGTACTTATTCACACGAAAATCCTTCCGAGACACATGAGCGGCCATTTCAGACGAATTGAGAATGGCGCCCTGCGCCTGTAGTCGAGTCTTAGCTACATCTAGCGGACATACAGTCACTCCTGAAATAAATCCAGCTAGCGCTCCCGCGGCCGGTGTTATGTGGTCGTGCTTTATTATTCGCGCAGTCGGCACCGAGTGCAATATTGACGTGGCCGCAGAATCATTCGCTATCTCATCTGACATTTTGGACCAGTAGGGTCCTCCTGTTTGTTTGGATGGGAGTTGTCTGTGGTGTGTAGAGTCGTCACAAGACGATTGAATATTATGTATGATTGGAGGCAGGCGTTCGAGTCCCTGCGATAGTATTCTTCGGCTCTTTTTGCCGAATTTGGTTCTTGAAATTACAGTCAATCGTAACAGTTTTTCTGTTTGTCGTGTCTTCGCTCTTATTTTACCTCTATTTATTCGTACAGCATTGCACGTGGGTGACATCCATGTACTCCTTCCTCCGATGGTTTTTGCATCCAGAGGCGCTGAAGGCTCACAACCACTTAATGACGACTACAGGGAGGCTTACTACTGGCTGCGTATACTTTGGAGGACCCAAGGTGATAATGTGGTGAGATCACGTGTGTCAAATAGGTGGAATGGCAGATAGCACAACGTTTGTCGACAACAACACCTGGAACAACACACACGTCGCTGTCGGTAAACAATGGCTGCGGATGAGGAAATCTCCAAAAGTTTATAATTAGAAGACTTGGCTTCTATTATATGCTGGTCATTTCTGGAGAGCTTATCGGCTGTTCAGGTGATGACATCAACAAGTTTTTGTTGATGGTGAGAATTTTCGAGGGAATCTGGCCAGGTGAAGTCAACAAGCCAAGCTAATTTACTGAGAAAGGAGAATATAGAGTGGATGACTTGGTAACGGATACCATGAAGATCTTTCTTATGTACAATCTTTCCTATTACAGCCAAGGCGGAAAACACCAATGCCGTAGACAGAGTGAGAGGTCAACGGCTTTCACACAAAAATGTAAGCAGCATTTAGTTGAATAGTATTGTAGTAGTGCTTACAACTGCAAACTGTCGGATTATCGCGATAATACGATGAGACATCAATACACCACATGATACTCCTAGGGCTGAGATAGACAGCACGAAAATGAGGCAGAATTGATCGAGGCGCAGTGGCAGGTAAAACCAATGGCCCAAGGCTCGAGTCACAATGAGACTAATGATTATCTAAGGAATTGTGAAGGGCTGCTTGATCAGGAGGCATACATAATGTACTGTTCGATTGCGCTACGAGAACATCCTCCGCAGATTTTAAAGTTGTACAAATATAACACCGAGGGCTATAAAGTAATACGCAATATATAATATCGATGTCATTGCAGCTAGCCTTTAAACTTGATCAGACTTCTATAAACCCTAAAAGTGTGAAATAGGACACCCAGAATTCAAACATGAGGATGAGAGCACCTAAGCAAGTTGGCGCACCAAATCCGATTAATGGCAGAAGAGTCTCTGAACTGTCTAAGATCCCCGCACTTATTTATCAGTCTCAGGCTAGCTTGGGTACCTTCTCAAGCAGGATGAGTAGAGCTTCAGTATATGGCGGCGGCACTCTTTAAAGCAAAGAAATGCCACACATCGTGCTCCGGGGGCACCTGACCACCACTTTCATCGCAGAGTTTTCTCAGAAAGGCAGTGTAATGTGGGTCAGCTCATCTTAAAATCGCATACCAAACGGCTGTTTGCCCAGTATCACTCATTCTCTTCTAATGACAGTCGCATAGCTCCTATTATTGTCAGTAGACAGGTACAAAAGATCCGAAATATCTTTTCCGATGCAAAGTTTGTAAAAGATAGACGGTTAAGCGTCATGCTGCATCTTCCTGTAATGTATCAGCATAGGAGTAAGTACCAGCAAAACTCTATCAATTCAAGTGGGCACTCCGCAAACGTCGGATGGAAGGATCACTGGGAAAACACCACGTTCCACGAACTAAGAATGTGCTCCTACCTCAATTGGCCGATGAAGTCTGAATTCAAAACATGAACCAAAATCTCCTCTAGTAAAGTTTCATCCGTTCGAAATAAGTTGAACACCGAGTCCCAAAATGCGGTACTCTCAAACATTCTACATATGCAGGATTATGACCTGAGTCAAAATTGTGACTCCGTTGTCCAGGTGATAGACTCTGAACTAATAATAATGGTTCCGTATACGCCTTGTGATGAAACACGACAGTTGAGAGAATGGTAACGGACTTGCGGGTACGACACTATGTGTCGTGGCTTAATTTCAGTATTGCATACCTAGATCCTCATGGTTGATTGACGAAGAGTTGGCCGATACACGTGTAAATTGTACTTTAAGTCCGTAACTAACTATCTTGAGCAGACTTTTATACTCCGATTGTTTGATATCGTGGTGAATGACTGTTGCATCATCATGCAGTATCGTAAGATTTTTCATCGGCATCGGCTCAGCATTCCGACGAATGACAGCTTGGCCAATTCGTAGGCATGTGAAGGGGTCCCCGGTGATTACGAGAGAGAGAACTTTCACAATTCAAATATTTCACCAAGTGAGCAATGAATGACTTTTCAAATCAATAGATCCAGCCAATCTTTGGCGACTCATGTCAGCACAATGTACCTCGAAGATTTGAAAGTATGAGCATAAAAAATACGCTCGCAGCTATGCGGGCAGCTGTATGGATTTGTTAAATATCTTGGTTTCTATCAAAGAAAAGGAAGATGAGCACGTCAGCGCCACCTTATCAGAGTATTGACTTAGCCCACTGGACGAACAACTTTATCATGCTTGAGAAGAAAGAGGCAGGTGACTCAAGTCATATATACTGATTCACATCAGAGAGAAATCAAGCTCGCCTCGATATGCTGAATACGCTTTTTTTAACATCATACTCTTTTATCACTTGATGGCGATTAAGACCCGACAGTATTTACTGCGACAACAAGTGTTTCTCAAAGAAATCACGAGAAATACATGAAAAATACCTAGGCAAGCAACTAAGATCATGATAGAAAACAGCAAGCTACTTTCGAGCGAAGGACCCGCTTTTTTGATTGAGACGTTCAAGCAATGCAAATCTCGTAATTCCACCACAAGCAATACAAAACTGTTCTCAGCCTAATCCTCGAAGAATTTGATACAGTGACCTCTATTCGCTCCCCAGAAAAAAATTTGAAGCTGAACATTCCTTTTTACATTTTCGTCTGATAAACAGTCTCGATCTTCTGATTCATTTTCAGATTCAAAGGAAAAGCGAAGATGTCTTGAATAACCTAGGGATTTTTCAGAAAAATGACTCAAGCGTTGCTAAAATTAATGAGGACAAGACCTGCTAAGAAAACCAGAATAGTGGGAAGCTCTCAACGGGATTCCCCTCCAAATGGCGAGTTCTGGTACCCAACGTAATTGCTGTTCAGCGGCTGAGACGATGCAGGACTAGGCAAGTAGCCATTGTTCTGACCATTTTCTTCAGAAGAGCCCGTCCAGCGGTGCGAAGCATGATGATACTTCTGCTTGGGAATGCTGCTTGCAAATTGGGATGGAAATGGCTGCACAGGCGCATAGTTCTTGTAGTTTCCGGGCGTAAATTGAAGCTCCTGATTTGCCAAAGTGACTGGAGAATAGTCATCTTTCGTTGATCGGTTCTCCATGGAAGAGATGGAAGACTTGCCTCTTCTATGTTGAGGCTGCTGCTGCGGGTAATCACCTACGTAATCGGCACCGGTTATTAAATTTGGTTGATGGAACGACTTGTTCGACTGGGTGGGAAATGAGTACATGGGTTGTTGACCATAATCGTCGTGAAAGTTTGGTGGTAGCGGAGGCTGAGGAAGGTAACTGGGTTGTCTGTGATGCATTTGCCACGGCTGGTGTTGCTGTACAAACCCTTGATCGAACAGATAGTATGCTTCGTCTTCAACTGGGGCTTTGCCTCCCAAGGAATTCTCCCGGGCAGCATTCCATAGCTCGTTTGACACATGCAAATCCTTCAGATTTGAGGAGTCCGAGGGCCTTGCCAGAGACCCATTCATAACATCTTCCGCATTGTAATAGCTGACCAAGTGGATAGTTTCATGCCGCGAAGACTCCGTTGGCACCGTCAGAGACATAGTTTTCTTGATAAGCCCCTGATCCCTGAAAGCATATGATGCCACAAGGGACCCTACCAGCGATCTGTTCGGCACACTACTTTGAGGCAATGTGTAAAGATCATTTATGGAAGGCTGAGACATCAGATTCTCTGGGGGATGCGAATTCACGTCGGAGTCTGACAGATCACTTGACACGGACTTTCGTTTCTTCCTGTATCGTTCGTCTGCCTTATCGCTCGCAGCGTTCTTATCCAGCTCTCTGTAGATGAGGAATTTGCCCAATATCCTCGAGGGGGACCATGCTATGCCATCGGTCCACCTCTTGATGCCAGATCGCTCTTCGATGAAAACAAAAATGCTTCCACTTTTGATCATGCAGGATCGTTCTTTGTCATGAGGGCGACGAGGCACAGCTAGCAACTGACTGTTCATCGTAGCCTGTATCACTAAAAGTGCGTCTTTTGTTGAATTGATGTATCCAAAGTATGTGGGACAGATACCATGAGACGCCATGTTCTTTTTTTTTAGACTTTCCTCGCGATTGTTTTGGTATTTACGGTTGCTCATCTTTTATAAGCGAAAATGACATGCTCGAATCGTGCATAAGTCCAGACCATTTTTCATGCACGTGAATGCGGGGTTGAGGCCTGCAAAAACAATTAGGAAGCTCTGACAAAAAAATTGTTTTGAGGTTGTGGGAGAGAGCACAAGCTCAGCTAATATAGCAGGTTCCATCTGAATTATCCTGGTCATGGTGAGCAAACCGCCAATTGTGCGGAGTGGCGCTTGCTGCACCATCACGCGCATAATCTCGCTTCCTCGAAATTTCGTGCAGATCACATGCAGGCCAGAATCCGCCCTGATAAAGCCCGGATATAAATGCCGCTATAGCCGGAATCGCTTATAAGATAGTCATATCGGCCGGGGAGATAGTAATGAGCTGCCTAATTCTACCACTCACGATCATTCAAGGAGCTTGTATTCTCTTGCTGGTGCTCACACTCAGTAACTGAGGTGGGAGCGGAAGGTTCCTTGATCAGGGGAGCCTTGCAGGGACTAAAATTGAACATGTTTCATTTGAAGTCTCGGCCCTAAAACAATCTGACAACTACACTGTTTTGGTATTTCGAAAAGTGACCGGAACTCTTTGATGAGAACAACAAATTTCGAATCGTTCCTCTTTGTCTACGATTCGTGAATTTTTTCAGTACAGACTGTTTTTTAGTAAAGACTGAAAGTAGTGTGTAACTCTTCAGTCGAACAGAAAACCGTGTTTGCTTTACTGCTTATGATAGCACCGTTTCCCACTCATTATACTCTGAATTACACATATGTCTTCCACCCGTTCAATTTTTCCAGGTTTTTTCTCTTCATAGACTGCTAACTAAATACATCGATAGTTGCTATTGATTTCTCAAAAGTCCTTCCTTATACGTAATTCTTTTATGTTTTGAGAGTATGTTTCATTTTTTTTTTCTTACATATCTCTCCTCGGAAAGTTGGAGTGTCATCCTCGCCTTTTCATTAAAATAGCTGATAAGCTGCTCGAACGATTATATGAGTGAACAACAGAAATTGAATCACAGCAACAGACACGCTATTCAACCCATTCACATCATCACAATTCATCAATTTAGTCGCACGATTATAGTTTTATCTGTGCTTGAGTAGCTTTGAGTTGAATAAATTTAGCGTTTCAAGATTTGCTGACTCAAATTAACGGCCGGAAGAGGAAGTGTCGTGCAAAACTCGAAGATCACCCCACGTCGTGTCCCTCTCAAAACCTTCGTTTTTGTGTTTTCTAATAAGACAGTGAGGGTGACGGTAAGTAAATTGGACTCCCTCGCAAAGCACGCCTAACACCGCAGTGTTTCTGGCCGACGTCGATCTCATGGCGGCTTGCCGTTTCCCTATCACGCCTTGATTGTACTCTCGGTTGGCATCCTTGAGTACAGTTTTGATGCTATTCCAATAGCAGACACCTGAAACCCTCAGCTAAAGCTCTGGGTAGCCAATATTTGAACGCCTCAGACTCTTGGATGATAGATACCTTGAGTGTAATGTAGCAAATATGACTTGGGTTATTGGGGGGCTTAATGAAAGACATGGACTTGACGGAAAACTGAAGGGTTCTGGGGGCACTAATCTTTTAAACTGGCTGAAATGTTTGGGATACTCGGGGGAAACACTGAAAACGACATAATTAGTCAAAGTGGCACCTTGGCCTGATACTTGATTCTCTGGCCTTGTTTGATTGTCGGGATGCCTTGTGATATTAACATTTTAGAACTGCTCTCCCGATTGCTGTTTGATCTCGTCTTTCGTAGAGATAGGTAAGAAATCAGATATTCGAGATGGAAGGACTTGCTAGCCGTGTTTCGCTGGAAAAAGAAAGCGTTGAAACTAACTCTGGTCTTGTTACTAGTTCGCGTTTCCCATGGAAAAAGAGCTGAGGCATTGATTCCAGACCATAAGTCCAGGAGATCTCTTTTCTTTAACCACATTGATATATTTCCTTTTAGAACGAGCACTTGGAACCAAAATCCTACTAATAGCATGGACTGAAACCGGAGCGAGGAGGGAGGTCTTTTTATTGCGATGTCCACCTTCCCCTGAAACTTTGAGACTTACTTATCTTTCTTCTTTAAGTGACGATCGAGCCGGACTCATTGGAAGAACACTCTTTCTGGTAAGACTCTGCATTCTAATGCAACTCCTAGACAGACACTCAGCTTCCAAATTCAAAAAAATCAATCAGAGAACAGAGTCAATCAGAGAGTGCAAACGAAAAAAGGCTTCACGGGTAAAACATTGAAAGACCGTCTGATGTCAATCACCTTAGATCAAACCGTCGAAAGTGATCTGAAGCTGACAAGAATTCGGCCTATACTGTTGAAACTCCGAAAGAGTTGATAGAGAACCCAGAAACTTTTTGAGTAACCACCCCTCACGGGCCTTCTGTATAGCTCCTCGGGATGAAGGGGAAATTTGCTGATGAATGTGGAGAAAAGCTCTCACTATGCATACAATGGCGTGAATAAAAGGGCTGACACGGTGATGTCCGGTTGCGACGAAGGTTATCAACCAATAATATCTCTTTCCCGAGTATGGCCGAAGCCATTACAGGTACCCGTAATCACGACACTCAGTCAACACTAAAGCGTTCACTCATTCAACTTCCAAGCTCTATTTCCAAATAGCGCAAATGGAGCCTCCTTCGCTTCAATGACTACTCGACAATCCACAGACTAATGTCATCGGTGAAAAAGAAAATCCGTCTCGTCGTGCGATCATTTCCGCTATGCTTCATTCAATGATCGCCTTCCTCTGATTTACGGACTGCAAAATCTTTGAAGGTTCCAGAGTTCGAAAATCAGCTTTTCTGACAAGTAAAACGTCCTTTTTTTCGGGAACTCTTGGAAGCTGAACTGATCAAGACAATACTTGTTGCAGTATAAACTAATGGCATTGCCGCTGTACTTGAGTTGTCCGTGCCTTCTTGTCATCCAAACTGTTATAAAGGGAGAGCAGCGGACAACAAAAAATTTCTCTGTGAATTACAAATCCTTTTATCAAACCTCTGAACTCATCTGTCAATTCGCCAGGATCAGCATTATTGCTACGGCTGAATTTGTTCCCTCCTCTTTCGCAGGAGCACCTCCTACAATGTCCAGATTTGATACCAACCATATGGGGAGGAGATTCTTTACAAAATTTGGACAGTGGGAGGGCAGAGTGTCATCCCAAGACTTTGAGAAGAATAATTTCAGAGATAACGATTGATGGGAGGGAAGTATTGATCAGGAGAAGAGGGAGTTTGCGAGGTGGAAGAGTTGGAGGTTAAGAGGAGGATGAATAGGAAAATGACGAAGAGGATGAGTAAGTGTGGCTTGCCGGGGAGGATTGTGAGAAGCAGCAGTTACCTGATTATGAGAAGTAGACGATTTACGTGTTTCACGCTATGATTCTCTCCCGAGTGAGTTGACGTCTCCGTTCACCAGGGTCTGTCTGTTCGGTAGTGACGATCAACTGTGGACGCCTCTCACGCAGTCTTCTCGCCTCTCGCAATTGATGTGACTTCTTCCTTCACTAGCAGCAGAATTAAAAGGTCAGCTGTAGGAGGAGTACCTGAAGGAGGTGGAACAACAAAAGATGCCTTGAGAAAAAAAAAAAATAAGAAAAGAAAAGTGACAGGCAAAATTAGTCATTAAGTTCAGTATCGACAACTGTTTCAAATGATTTTTCGTTTCGCAAGAATGAAAGGTCACCATTATGCAAAGTAGAGGTTACACCCTGACGTACATTATCAAGTAGGCTATTGTTGGCGTGTATAGCATGCAGCGGTCGACAAAGTATAAATGATTGCTTGCATGATGCAAAAACATGGCGTAGATCATAGGATGACTACAAAGAATAGTAACAAAGGGAGATGCTGTTTGATTGGGTTCTGGAAACTATCCAAGGCGCAAAGGCGGTTGAGAGAGTCTCGGATTGGAAGATTCATAAAAGGAGGATAAGTAGTTGAAGCACAGATATATTGATTGAAACACATGGGAAACCCTTCTCTGAAAAATTTTGGGTTGTTCGCACAAATACATCCTTACATATACTTTTTGCTGCCGCAGCTTCCGCTTCGTCGCAATTACTCACTAATAGAGGGGTATTCGAAGTAGCTATAGAGTCTGGTAATATTTATAATAATGGGGGTAATTTAATAAATGTATGCTCTTGTTAGTGCTTTTGTTGCTTAAAATACTATATGAGCCCTGTAAAAGAACTTAATAGGGGCATTTGGGTAATTAACAAACATATTATTTGCTAGAATATCTCAAAAAAAGGGGGCTAGTCTAGGCAGTAACTTATATATCTGAGTGTATAAGGAATATAAAATGTGCAACTTATATAGCTGAGTGTATAAAAATGTGCTTCAACCGAGAGGCGTGGACCTATACTAAAACTACATTACTTGTACAGTCATCTAAAGACGTTCATCGACGGATGATTATAAGATTGGGAAAAGGCTTATCGGGCCTCTTCAAATGTGGGACATCCGGGAATGATAGAACCGAGATGTTAACCCTTCCGCTACCAGTACAGTTCAGTAAAATATACAGCCGCCGTCGCCACTATGTTGGCGTACAAACTCCTTCAAGTGTTTTTTAAGCAGGCATATTTTTTTTTTCGAAGACTCGAATGTATAACCAAGAAAATGTTGGCAACGTGAACCCAGTTGTCATCGGCTATGGAAGTTAAACAAGCAAATCAAACTTGCACAAAAAGGTATCTTTGAGGTGAAGCTTTGTAAAGAAGATTGAGAATGAGCACAGCCTAAATAGCGGCGTTTATTTTTTTTCACATCTCAAAAGAAGAAGCACTGCTGAGTGGGATCATTCATAGAATCGACTAGTGCTGTCAAGCGGTCGCTGACCATTGAATTATCAAGATACATTGAGTCCATCGCTGAAGTTAATGAGATCAACAGAGGTTTCAACTTTGAGGCCCTCGACATAGGGACGCAGTCTCAGTATTGAGGAGTTTTCTAGACTCTCAGCAGTGAGTAAGGCAAGCACGTCATGGCCACTCTACAAAACTAGTGGGATTGATCTCTTTGTGGTTTACGAGGGCGTAATTTTTGCTTGGACTTGCTGAATAAGGCATTGAAAATCTCGAACAAAAATGCGAAATTTTTCTGTTGGAAGAAGGTTGCGTCAAAAGCACTAATGATACAATTCAACCTCTCTATAATTCTGTTGGCCTTTGATCTTGAAGAGAACCTCACAAAGTTGCTCTTCGCGTTCTGTTTCAGGATAGACAGACAAGTTTTCTCAATCTTTTACCATAACACCAGATTTCAAACTTTGACCTCCTGCTTCTCTTAACTCTATTGGGATTTCTCTGAAGCAGCTTTTTTTTCATAGTTCAATCTTTGCTTAACTGAACTTCTTTTATCTCGATATACTAAACATGTATTTCGATTCTCTAACCAGTAAACTTGTTTTCAAGTGCATACCCAATATGCCAGAGCACCTAGAATAAGTGAGAGAATTCATCTTGCAGCATAAATGGTTGCCGCCACTCGTTTTCGATGTCTTACGGCATTCTGAATCTACGCACCCAATCGAAGAAGATGATTGTATCTTGAACCCTATTCATTCTCCTTAAGAGCAAGAAGCGCGGCTGGCTTACTAATTCGGCCAGGGGACATTAGTTCGAAGCGCGGGAAAGCTATGTTACGCTCAAATGCTTTTTGACCGCTTTAGGAGCCGTGAGTCCTTTCTATCTGTCACAGCTATTTGAATCATTCTCAATCAATGTCTCAGCTAGAGAATTGTTGATTAATTACCTCTGATCTGTGTGGCATATGCGAATTGAGCTTACAAATAACCGTAAGACTGGCATGACCGGCAACCGTGATGGACATGCTTCATATACTTGCGGTGCCGCCGTCCGTCAGATCATATCTAGATTGTATCAGGAGAGGGCCAGGGTAGATTACTTTGGAAGAATTTGGAAGAATTGCCCTGCTCAGGCAACTTAAAAGGGATTGGTCGAGTAAATCAATTCGAACAAGTAGCCGAGGCGAACTCCATAAGATGAAAACTTCAAATCCTCATACGTACAAACGCATCAAATGGTCGTTTGTGCGAGATCTAATATTTTTTTTTACAGCGTGCGACTCACCATACAACATGAACCTGACTTCATGGTTTCGACAATATGCATTTGAGCATCGAGTTGTAGCTTGGGTGTGACAACGTCACATCAACCTGCACAACTATGCTGACGATAAAAAAGCTTTTGCTTCCACAAGTGCCCCCCTACATTTAATGAAGAGTAATCGAGAACCAAGGGTTCAGCAATCTAGAGGAGGTTCAGATAAAGAATTATCACACTTTTATTTTAAGTACTCTTGAACTCTTCGAGCCAACTATTAGATATGGCCTCAAGAACGCCGTTTCACGTAAACAAGATTTGAGTCTTTGAATTTTCTTGATGCTGAGGATCTTATTTGCTTCAGGTGTTTGTAAAAGGGGGCAATGTACTGAAGTGCTCTTTCCTGGCGACACAATTTTTGACCCTTCTGACACCAAAATCAACCCTCGATTAACGGCAGTAAGTTTTTTGCGAGTACGATCAGTTTTCGCCTGTGTTCGACTGCAAGCGGCCAGTTGTGAGTAGAAACAGGTTTTCCAGGGGCGCAGAACGCGAAGCGATGAGAAGCGAACCGCGATAAGTGTTACTAGGGCTCTCGAGAACTTCCCTGATCCCATCCAATCAAATCAGCACTAGATGTCCCGCATGCCTTTCGTCAGCATACTCGAGAAGAAAAGTCGAAGAAGATCAAGCTCATAGTAAAGAGGATGCTTCCGTCAAACCGATTGATGCGCAACCTCGTTAAAAGTCGTGTCTAACATGTAGCTGCACGAATAACTCTTCTCTACCTAAACTTTTGAGACTGCCGGCCAGTAATTTCTTATCGTGTTGGACTCAGGTCACTAATAGGGCCTTAACATCACAGTAATCCGGTAAGTCGCAATTCTTTTATTTCATGTTTTCGAATAAGTTGAACAAAAAAATCAAAGATCGACTGAAATCATAGAAAAAATGAGCCGTTCAACAAGACTGCAACATGAAGGCCGTCTTTCCCAGTGACAAGCTTTGTGTTGAGCGATGATCGAAACAATAGCTGGCACTTTCCGCAGTCCGGTTCCTAACAATATTGCGTTCGATTATGTTCGCCGAGGAAATGGCGAAAAGAGAATGTAGAGCCATACTGCTCAAACAACATAAAAGTCTTAGTTGAGTTGACCGATCTTAAGTTGGTCATTCCCTACGTTTGATGACATCGATTTGTAAGGCAAAAGTGCATACCTAATATGATAAACCTTTTATTTTGTGTCATTCCAACCACGAATTCTGTTTATATCCTAGTTTGGAAAGCCTACTGCCTTAATTCGACACTTTTCTTCATCCTCACAATAAGTCAATCACGAAGGTATCTGATAGAGCCCGGAGAACGTGTGTTGGCACAGCATGGTTGATCATGCGACTGAAGAGCAAGCTATTGTTCAAGGAGGTGAAAAGCAGAAGATTCAAATCGTCACAGTGGACACAATTTTTCTGACTTCTTTCTTTGTTTTTTCTCTCCTCCTAGCATCATCTACCCTGGTGAGAAATCCATTGAAAACAACAACCTCAGCTATCAGTACCAGTAGCCCGAAGAACAAAGCTAGAAGTACCCTTGCCGATACTGAGATTCTCATTGAGGAGTCTGTCCAATACCAAACAGCATAGCTGACGGAGCAAACACTCACTAAAACATTGAAAATCGTTGTGATCTGATGCTTTACTTGCTTTGCCTCTTGCAACGGAGTCATTGTAGGTTCACTTAGACCGGTAAGGTTGAGAGAGGTGTCATTTTTTATCAGTCGTTGATACTCAAGCTCTTTATTTTTGCGACGCAACAGCTCCATTTGCTTGATAAACTCGGCAGACTTGGGCTTTATTTGGGCCGGTTGATAGTAAAAGTCGATGTCTCTCATAAGGAGCAAAATATTCGGCTCATCAATCAGCTTGTACAGCTGCATAAGGTCATTGTGAGAAATCCAGCCTCGCGACTTTATTGTGCTGCTTATATCTTCTGGAACTGAGCTATCATCTAACGCATCGCAGATCGAATCAGTGAGAGTATATTTTGTCATCCAAAAGGAATTTGTGAATCGCACGAAAAAAACGCCTTACTGTAATATTATTGTTTTCCCTTTTGAGAGCACAATGAAGGATGGCTAGCACACCTTCGAAAAGAGTCATATCCGAATCAAGGGCAATAGTATTAGTTGATGATACACCCGTCTTCAATAGAGAGAAAAGCATGGAGATCATTGTGTCAAAATCTCCCACGCGAATAAAAAAATCCTACACACATCTCAAACACAGACTTTCCAGACTAGCAAATAAAAAACCTTCGAAGTTAGATTTGCTTGATAATGATGCGCTTACCACCTTCCCCCCAATAATGCATCAGGAAGCTGACGAGCCTATAGTCTTGGTGGAAAACTACATAAGAGCGAGACGGCGATCCGGGATACGCAAGAGCATTTCAGTCATGGATTTGAAAGCTCAAAAACCAAGTCTTGAGCATTTAATCGAAAGAGTTCGGGAATTGCCAGACATTCAAGACTTTTTCATGAACCGTTCTTACAAGCATTCCGGATCTACCCTACAGGGGGACCTCTGTCCTCAAAGTAGTCAGGAGACTTATCAAGAGATCAAAAGTTGCGTTGTGTGTGATGTACCTTTCCACGAAGTTTCCTCTCTTTTAGAAGATGACTCGCCCGATATAGTTTGCGGAGATTGTCTTGAAAAGTACGAGCGGCTGAATAATATAATGAGGGCAGCAACTGCCCCAGACGTGTTCAAAAAAATAATCAACGATTTGCGAACCATTCAATTGATGGATGACCAAAAGAGGCGGTTGAGAGATGATCGATTTCTTTAAATAGATGATATATTTATATGCTTAGGCGAAGACAGAAGATGTGTCCAATTGCATGTTGGTTTGGTTGTATTCATCAATGACTGTTTCCTGGAAATAAGGATGAAGAAGCGCTCTCTTGGCACTTACTCTGCCTGCGGGATCATAGACGAGCAAGGATTTCAAAAGATCGATACCGTCATCATCTAAAGAGGGGACCACTTCTTTTAAATTCTTTTTATTCCATTTGGGGAAAGTAGGTTTGAAGTCTGGCAAATAGTTAATCTCGGGCCAAACCTGTTCGTTTGGAGTACCCATAATCCGGAAGATGCGGAAAATTTCATCAATTTCCGAATCTCCTGGAAACAATGGTTTTCTATTAACCATTTCTGCGAAGATACATCCGATCGACCACATATCGACACCTGTAGAGTACTGCTTTCCACCGAGAAGTACCTCGGGAGCCCTATACCACAGAGTGACAACTTCATGAGTATATGCTCGTAGAGGTACACCGAAAGCGCGTGCCAACCCGAAATCCGCCAGTTTTAGATTCCCCTCCTTGTCGATCAACAGATTCTGCGGTTTCAAATCCCTGTGAAGAACCCTGTGGGCATGGCAATAAAGGGTTCCCTTGACTAACTGCACCATGAATCGTTTCACCATATCAGCGCCTAAACCCACACCTTGTGGGATTGATTCCATGTATTTTTTGAGATCCAAGTCCAAATACTCGAAAACAAGATACAACTTGTGCGAGTCAGAATGAACTATATCGTAAAGACGAACAATATTTTCATCGCGCAGTTCCTTCAATAAAGAGATCTCCCTTATAGCTGTGGACGGTACACCTTCATCTTCCGATTCCAGACGAATCTTCTTCAGTGCCACGACTCTATTGTTATGACGTGTATCGAATGCTTTGTAAACTACTCCATATGTACCCTCCCCAATTTTCTCCAAACGAAGGAAGTCTGTCACTTCAACCATGCTTTTTATTGCTTGATTCTGAAGTTGTTTACCTTATGTAAGCGGTAGTGTGACGCTCAACATTATATCGTGACGCGTATTTTTTTCCGTGCTTCTCATACTTCATGAGCCCTCCCGATGTGTAGAGAAACAAATGCTCCAAAATAAGAATTTATCGAGCCATTTTTAGATCCTCTTTGTATGCTTCCGCTGAGCGCCACCTTCTTCAATATATCCTGGCGGCTCCGCCCAATCGCCTGTGGTCTACTGTGGCTGAGGCACAGTTGTTCTTTAATTGGTCTCCAGGACTGACACCACTGCTGGGATATCTCGTTGTGATAAAAAAAAAAATATCTCTTCGCGGATGAAAACTGACAAGTCGTGAACTCTTCTCCATTCAAGAGATAAGGGCCACACAGTCAAGGCAACCTGTAGTGAAAGCAATAATGATTTTTTCTAGAGAAAGCTTTTCCAAACGATGTGCTCAGCCCCTCATTCATAGATGATGCTTCAATGGGTAGCCATTTAGACCGGAACAGAAGTTCTTATAACGACTTTTCTTTCTTTTTGTGTATAAACATGACTGATCAGCTAGTAAAAGAGAATCGCTTGCATTTGTCTGCACCATCAGGCCGAACTGTGCAGAAATGCGCAGAATTTGTGCATAAAAGGTGGACTTTTGAAAGGAAACTTAATGCAGGTGGATTCTTGAAACTTGTTCAAGGAAATAGGTGGATTTTTGATATTTGCCCGGTATAAAATGATAGATCCGGGTGAGTTCACCTTCATTTGAGCAATGTCACCCCAATTTCTTTCCAGTTAATTTGACACCCCGACCAACACAGGTATTAAACATCTCGCAGTATCCAAATCCCACACAAACACTAAGAACCCACTTGAGATCGAGACCAAGAAATTTGCGCCATTTGATACTATTTTCCGGGTTGTCGTACCTGTGCGAGATCTCGGACTCCAGGAGCTCTTTAAACCGATGCTTAAAAAGAATGTCATATACAAAGTTTACTGAAAGCCTCGCCAATTTCAAAAGAAGACCCAAATTTGGCACCGCCACATAATACTCTCCTGCATGCAAGTTCAGGAATCCAAGCGAGACAAGTTGGCTCAACTCATTTGCAGGGATCTCTCCCAACGACAAAATAACAACTTGAGGTTTCTCGACTATCAATCTCATAAACCCAGGACAACCATCGCCAATCAAGCTCACAAAATCTGTTGTTTTCATCAACACGCTCTTGCCAAAGTTTGGATGGTTTATCACAAGCTGTTTGAGTACTCCCACTTTGATGAGTCTCTTCACTTCTTTATCAATATAAGTGTGGTTACTGGTGAAGATTGAGTAGAGTTGATTCAGCATTATTATGTTTGGGAAAGTCTTTCGCCGTTCCAGACTTTTTTTATCATAGAAAGGCACGTCGTTTGAAAACTGACACTGTAAAAGCAAGTCAATAGCTCGTAAGACCGGATTGTCAAAAGAAAGAGCTTCTTCTTTGTCAACATAGTCTTGGTCATTTATCAGCACATTTTCATCTATTTCTAGGCGATACATCGGAACGTTATAAGTGATGGGTAGCAACCTCTCCACCGGCTCGGCTGGTTTAGGCTGCTTACGGTTGTGTGATGCATTTACCCTTTTTTTCGTCTCATTTCGAGGCCGCTTAGATATTTTGGACGTTGGAGAAGCGGTGAGCCTTATCGTCATCGTCGGGGTGTAGGGATATCGGTTGGAGTAATCTCCAAAATAGATGATACAATAGATGATCAGCAGGAGCAATCCGCTACGCTTCAATGACCTCATTCCCTTACAATGCGCAGACCAATGTCATCGGTAAAAAAGGAAAACCATTTCATCATGCGATTAAAACTGTCGTACAGGTCAGCATATATATATATATATATACACAGCTACGAATGAAGATTCACATCCATGAGGAACATCGTTCTATAGCACTTTCCTCGAACGGATTCTCTTTGGTTTTTCGAGATATTGACTCTATCACTCAAAGAAATACTTCGCAAACAAACAAAACCTCCCCTCGATGTATCATCGAGTTTTTGCCGAGCAAGCTGGACGATTACAGGGCTGTGCCCATAGACTGTTTTGGATTTCTCGGTCTAATTTACGTTAAACAACAAGTATTTCTCTGCGTCGTAACTAGACGGCAAGAGATCGGAAGCGTCCGCCCCAATGATAAGATATATCGCGTCTGTGATGTGGAATTTATATGCTTGAACGACGACGCTTTGGATGATTTAGTAACTCACGATAATGTTCGTGGATTAGAAGATAAGGCATATTCTCATCCATGTATCTCGCTGAAACGTTTACTCAGCTCTGGTAGTTTTTTTTACTCTACCGAGTTTGATGTCACCACAAGCCTGCAAGAGAGGGGACTCGAGTCACAATACATCAAGGAGTATGATGAGAAATTTCTTTGGAACTCTTTTATGATACGACAGCTTGTTGAGTTTGGTAGTAGACTCAGTCCTGAGGAAAGAAAGATATTCGAGCACGGCGAATTTTCCATTTCTTTGACTCGTGGGTTTGCTCAAACTATGAATACGTACTGTGGAAAGGCACCTGCACTTTTGACCATGATGGCTCGCCAGGCATGCCGGCGAAAGGGACCACTTTTCGGCCACTGGGGAACTGACGACGAGGGCGATGTGTGTAACTTTCTAGAGACAGAACTTGTTATGTACACAGAAAAGTTCAATATCGCTCACACACAGATCAGAGGAAACGTTCCATTATTTTGGGAGCTAGAAAACCAGTTTCTTTCCACAAGGCTGCTTTTTACTAGATCTGCCGAGGCCACACAGCATGTTTTTGAGAGACATTTCGAAAATCTCTGTCAGAGATACGGAGAAGTGCATATACTCAATGCTCTTTCCCAGCGAGGGAACCAAAAAGAGCTGAGCGAAAAGTATAAAAAGCATTTGAAAAGGTGTGGCTCAAAATACATGATGAGTTACACAGACATACTTTTTAGCAAGGAGGATTTAAATAAAAGTCCATCCACCCAGAAAAAGGTGATGAACTCTTTAGAGGAACCAATTATTGACCTGGGGGCGTTTTGCTATAGCGCAGAGAGCGAGTCCCATGTGGGAAAGCAGTATGGAGTTTTTTACACCAACACTTTTGGCTCTTTAGGGAAGGCTAACGCGATCCAAAAGCTGGTCAGCGAACGAGCCTTGCTTTTGTGTCTCAAAGAAGTCAATTCTGAAGAAGTCTTTTTGCAAGATCTGTGGTATAGACATGATCTTCTTTGGGCTCGTATGGGCAGCGAAATCAAACGCATTACAGAAGGCTCTATATCATCGAAATCTAACAAAACAAGTGGATTTGTGGGAGCAGTGGCCGGTGTCTCCAAAAAGTATATGACTGCTGAGCACAGACATCGTCAACATACGGTAGACAAGCTTTTAGGGCGGCTGGCTGACCAGTTAGAGGTTACCCTTTTTGACCCAATTCATGATTTTGTGACCGCAGAACTCCACAAACGCGCTGGCGAGTTTGTTCATCAGCGGCAGATATCTATCTTCACAGGAACATTCAACGTTAATGGAGAGATGTACGCGGGGGATATTGGCTCCTGGATTTGGGCTCGAGACATTTGTCACGATATTGTGGTTATTGGGCTTCAGGAAGTTGTGGCTCTCACCGCGGGCCAGATGCTCAGCGCTGACCCCGCCAAGCGTAAATTTTGGGAAAAAAAGCTCAAAAAGTGCTTGAGCGTAAAGGACAGCTACGTTCTTATATGGGGAGGACAATTAGGTGGTGTGGCTCTCCTCATGTTCGTTCGCAGCGCGGAGGCTGACAATATACGCAATGTTGAAGGCAGCGTCAAGAAGACCGGTTTGGGAGGAATGTCTGCTAATAAAGGGTGTGTAGCTGTGAGTTTCGACTACTCGAGCACTCGATTTTGTTTTGTGGTGTCGCACCTTGCAGCGGGTCAGAATAACGTCGATGAGCGTCATCAGGACTACAAGACCATCGTAAAAGGTGTTCGCTTTTCAAGGAATAGAACCCTCAAGGACCATGATGCCGTGATCTGGATGGGAGATTTTAACTACCGTATCTCCAAAATGACCATTGATGAGGTCAAGTCGCTTGTGGCACAAAAAAACTATCAAGTCCTCTTTGAATACGATCAGCTCAACATTCAAATGTCCAGTGGAGAGTCCTTTCCATATTTTGATGAGATGGAAATTAAGTTCCCTCCAACCTATAAGTTTGATAACGGGACAACCGTGTATGACACATCTGAGAAGCAGAGGGTTCCTGCATGGACGGACCGCATTGTCTCAATGTCGCGCGGAAAAATTCTCAATCAAAGAGATTACGGATGTGTCTCAGATATAATATTCTCGGATCACAGACCTGTTTTTGCTAGCTTTTCTGCCTGTGTGGATATTGTTGATGAAATCAAGAAGTCCAGGATCTCACAGCATCTTTACGAGATGCGTAAGGGTGAAGTTGGAGATGCTGGCGAGATGACAAAGTTGGAATATTTGAGCGAAATCACTCTGACTCACGGTCTCCCCCCTCCAAGTTCTGATAAAACCAAGTGGTGGATTGATGGGGGGCAGCTTGTTAAAGTGAATCTACCAGAAGGAGAGGAAGAAGGTGTGATAATTAATCCTGGTCTACCCTCCAATCCGTTCACTCCGACAAAGCAACGCCCTTTTGTGAAGAAGGAGAGCATAGAAATGTAAAGCTTATACTCTTGAAGTTTGATAATTACAATGATTGGGAACGTCAAAGGCGAGCATGTTACTTATCTCACAAGTGCCGAGAAAAAAAAAATTGAGAGCAGAACAGGTGATTCAGAAAATCAATACCACCTGAGACATAACTTCGCCTGCATTTGCTTGGTTAGTCTCAGCGGCTCTGAAAAGGGTTGAGCGGG
>JAJLWQ010000424.1:11781-25515 GCA_030570875.1 Citeromyces matritensis | reverse complement strand
GGCAAAGAGGTGCATCGTCTCAGACTTTACATCGAATATATGCCCGTTAAAGCCATCCAGACTTGGATCGACGAAGAGAACAACTCTCCCAGGGATGCCATATGGAGAGTTTTCTACGAGTATTTATCGTCTGAACGACAACTGATTGCCCAGCACGAGATGATTAATTATCCGAACGAGGAGAGAAGAAGACCACCACGGCCTCCAAGAAGAGGTCCTCATCCTTCCTCACGGTCTTATCTTTCAAGGTATAGCCGTGATGGTCGAGACTCTCACAGACAAAGGGACCCGTATCCTCGAGGTGACGGGTATAGAGAAAGGCCGAGAGATGTTGCTCCGAGAGATTATCCATCAAGAGATGCGCCTCCAGCTTATTCGAGAGAGTATTCAAGAGATTATCCTCCAAGAGATTATCCTCCGAGAGACTATCCTCCGAGAGACTATCCTCCAAGAGACTATTATCCGAGAGATGTGCCTTCAAGAGAAAGACCTCCTAGAGAAAGACCCACACAGAGACCGAGAGAAAGATACTCGCCGAGAGATCGTAGTGACTACGGGTCTCATTCATCCAGAGGGTACAGAAGAGACCCTCCACCGCGAAGGTCGTATAGAAGTGAAATTCCCTCTTATAGGGAGCGTTACGAAGCAAGAGGCAGACCCAGATCGAGAACCCCGCCGGGGAGAGATTATCAGTATGAAGATGGATCTCGGTCTCCTCGTTCTCGCTCCAGGTCTCCTCTTGCTGCTTCTCGAACTTCCAATTGGACAGTGGATTAAAATAAAAAAAATAACTGAATAAATACACTATGCCACCCACATCCTGCTAATCAAGTCAAATAGACCATTGCTGTCCGTCTCTAGCAAGTAGACTCCGTACAGCCCCACCACGGTTCCCAAGTCCAGTAGCCTCATGGCGATAGTGTGCCATATTCCGTAAACTCGTTTGGGAATATAGTCGATTATGCACGATTGAAACCCTATTTGACAATGGAACATAAGTCCAACAGATAGAAGGGAATCAACCATAGGATGCTCGACCCCTGCAACAAATGGTGTGATTGCCAGCGGAACCATGGATATGGCTAGTAGTCGCTCATACGACCAGTGGTATGACCCATGGAGGTGATCAGGTAGAGGGTAAGTTGACGCATCATTAACTGTACCAGCCACATCACCCGGTGGTTGGGCTTTGAGTTTGAAGTCGGCTAGTTTGGGCAAAAACGAAACCTTTCTGGTTTGAAAAGTGCGAGCATTGACTCTGGAAAATCCTTTTATCATTGCCTTGAGATGATATATCTATATATATCTTTTAGTGTTGGGTCAAAAAACCAAAAAGATTCTTGACAACAATGATTGTTGTCGACAACAAGTCAAATTTGAGTTGTTGACAAACATTGTTGACAATTGTTGAACCCAGACACCGTAAATCCTGACAACAATGCATTACGTAATTGTTGACATCCAGACACCACAAACTGGCTAGATGCTAGGAGAAAGAGAGTAACCAGGTTCTGTCTAGCTAGATGCTATGGAAAAGAAAGCAATTAGGCTCTGTCGGAATTTCTAGCGGATTCCGAGTAAATTTTGGGCCATTTTCGATGAATTCTTACGATACTGTATGATAATGCAAGAATATCACGCAATCCATTGAACAATCGGTGTAAATATCTTCATAGCCTTAGGGAATAGAAATATTGATGACACGCTTTAGATAGATTCTCTCAGTCCAAGTCATAGAGAACGATCATTCAAGTTTCATCAGAATATCAGGGATAAAGAATCGAAAAAAACCCCGAGGTTATCGATCAGCTCCTCGACAGGTTCCTTCAGAGATTCTCATACTGTAAATTTTGACGACGAGACTGAGATTGTGGAAGTTGGATTGAATGCTGGCAATGCTTCCGGATCGACTAGGCGAGGCAGACCTTGCAGAATGAAAGCTCCCTCTTCACACTTTCTCAATGTTTCGGGAGTATATCATTCTCTGCAAAGATATAATAATGATCATTTCAGGGTGCCCCTCTTGCGCTTCATTGTTCAAAATTTTGCAGGTGAGCTTTCCAGAGGTTTTCAGGAGCCTGCCACTCCTGTTGCGAAGCTTGCATTGTATTTAGATGCCAATCATCATTCTATTCCTTCCACCGAAAGGGTGGAGGAAGCAAGATGCTACTTGGAGGACCTGGCCAGTCCTATCGGTGCTGCTGAAGAGAACTCCTTCAGACTTCTAACAGAATATGACGACTTCTTGAATAGATCCCAGAGTCTCATCTCCGGGGACAATTTTTCTGAGAAACTTGACATGCTACACAAAGGCATATCTGCATCTCCGTTCCAAAGGGGCAATAAAACTTGAGATAGTTAAAGATGAGCTAGAGATCATGAGAAAGTGTTCTATGAAAATTCACAATCGGAAAAGAGAGAAATTTGAAGCTGATACCTATCTGATGCAAGCGATCTCTTTGAAAAGATGTCATATGTTTTTGCAACTTCAAGTGACTTTCGAAGTTTCCCAGGAAAAAGCTGCAACGACCAAACTGGAGACTTCGGTTTTTTACAAAGGTCATGAAAAAACCAGCTGAAGGGGGTTTTGGGACCCTGAATGTAGAGAATTAGTGTTATTCTACTCGATTTCGCACACTTTCTACATTCTCACACAGTTGTTGTCGGAATTGTTGACAGCTTCAAAGGCATCCTGACACCATTGCTGTCTGAATTGTTGACATCCACACACCATTGTTGACAGGTAAATTTTCATTGTTGACACATCCGCACACCTCGTTTCTCATTGTTGACAATTGTTGTTTTGGTCAAAAAATTGTTGTCACTCATAAATCGAAAATTAATTTTTGACCCAACACTAATATCTTTTCTCAATTTTATTTGATGGGGTGTAGCTGAGGATTTTGATGACTCCTAAGGACTCAATTAAGCAAGCGTACCAAAGCAATTGTGCTCTCTATGCTTATATGCTAGACTGATGGAGTCTATCCATCTCCATGTTACTGTAGTTTCTGTTCATCTCCCGTAAGCTTTGGCAATGCAGAAAACATCAAGTGAAGAGATTATTCGAGATAATTCAATCCTTAGATACATGCTTTATTACTTCACAGGAGTTACAGGAAGAAAGATCAAATGGGTTGAGTGAGTTACTCGAGGGATGATTCATTTTCATCAACACTTTAAATGATGAGCCTAACAGCTTATTACAAAACGAGAACCAGTAAAATACTACATTTTCAAGATGAATCAACCAGCCAATCGACAACCTTCGACATAATGAGTGTGTCTCTCTGTGAATGTCACTTTCTGTGAATATAGCAATCGATTATCTCAGTTCAGCATTTCATTTCAAGATTTTCACACTCATCTTATCCCTTCCATGTTTCGTGATGACTAGTCTATATGTTTTCAAAGTAGAGATGCTTCAGAAAAATCTCAAGGGTCCCCTAAAAGGACGCCCTGCAGTATAGTGTCCCAACCAAAAATAGGAGGGGTTAAACGATGGTCAATATCAACATCAAAGATCTTATCAATTTCAAAGGGTTTGGAGAAGATCTGAAAAGCAGAAACTTCAGGTATGTGTAAAACTCACACACTCTCTAACGCTCAGCATATACGGACAATGGTACGAATTCTAAATTTACAAATTTAGCTAACCTTACAAGGATTGGTATAATCTCCATTTTTCTGTGTCTTGCACTCGGCATAGCTAATATTTTCCATTTCTCCTTGGTGATACTATTCTCAATCATATGCATGTGAGTTTTTCTACCGGTGCTATTACCTAACTTTACAGTGTTCAAGGATTGATTTTGGTGTTTGTTGAGATGCCATTTTTACTCAAGATATGTCCCTTGACTGAGAATTTCATCTCTTTTATCAATAAATTCAACCAGAACTGGCCAAGAGTGGCTTTCTACTTTCTGTGAGTATGCAAGTGGTAATTACTGACAAATATAGCATGGCTCTGGTACAGTGGCTCTCGATAATTGTGAGTGCTACATCTTTGATTGTAGTGGCTGTGTTTCTCACACTCGCTGGGGTTTGTTATGGATTGGCTGCGCTCAAACATCAGCAATTTGCCAACTCGAACGTTGTTGGCGGGTTCAACAGCGACCTCCCAACTGAAGCAGCCGTGAGAACTATTTTATAGGTGTGCTGAGTTTGTTCAAGTTTCTTTATGTTGATTGAGTGAAATGCAAGTACTATATGGAGTATGTCGTTTTTTCGTAGGAAAAACCCAATTACAATAATTACAAGAGTATACGTTGGTATTGATTGAAGGAATTAGCCTGATGATCAAGCAAATTTCGAACGAATCGTAATCATTTGTGGTAGAGTTTTTGAATGACGGGATATCTTATGCGAAGGAGATTTAGTATGACCAGAACTCATTCCTGTGATTGGTCGTAAAGTTATGCCAGGGTCTTTGTACAAATGCAATTTCGGTTAAAACCTTGCTCTCCGTTATGTGGATGGGCAACGGCTCTATTGAGTGGTTGTGGTAATGAACCAAAGATATAACTAGTAAGACAGTGCCGAAAAGTGCCAAATCTGTGATAGATTACAAGTTCGTACTCGCAGACGCCGCTGATTTATATCAGAATTGACTCGTGAGTCGCTTACAATATTTGAGACACTGTTTTACGCAACAAGAAGTTAGGTGCGCGATATTGACAAATAGCCCTCTTTCTTCATTCGAAGCAGACAGAGCTACTAAGTGAACTCTCACTAGTTTTTGTCACAGACTGGAGGTGAAAAGCTACGGATCAGATCTTCGTAATCATCTCTTCTTGTATTTTTCTGAAATACAGTCAAAATCCTAGGACGCCTGTTTTTGAAGGTGTGACTCTGAAAATGCATTACAACTATTTAAACCAAAATCACCCGCGCCTTTATGTCTTTCTTTCATCGGTAAAAAAGGACACTACGTCGTGCGATCATTTCCGCTACGCTCCAATGATCTCGATTCGCTCATCCACACACCCCACTTCCCCGGTGCCGACCGTCTCCGCGAATAGAATATAATATAAATAATTCAACGTCCTCTCACTCTTCAACATGTTGTCCTCCAAGTTCACAGCCCAGTACGCTAGAGCATTCTCCACAACTGCTTCCAACGCCTACAAAGTAACCGTGTGCGGTGCTTCTGGTGGTATCGGACAACCATTGTCCCTTTTGTTGAAGCTCAACCACAAAGTCACCGAGCTTTCTCTCTACGATTTGAGAATGGCCCCCGGTGTTGCTGCTGACATCTCGCACGTTCCAACAAACTCCGTCGTGAAAGGGTTCACCCCAGAAAACAACGGATTGGCCAACGCTTTGAGAGGTTCCGACGTTGTAGTTATCCCAGCCGGAGTTCCTAGAAAGCCAGGTATGACCCGTGACGACTTGTTCAACACCAACGCTTCCATTGTGCGTGATCTGGCCAAGTCTGTTGCTGAAAACGCTCCAAATGCTGCCGTTTGTATCATTTCTAACCCGGTCAACTCTACCGTTCCTATCGTTGCCGAGGTTTTCAAATCAAAGGGAGTTTACAACCCAAAGAAGCTTTTCGGTGTCACCACATTGGACTGCATCAGATCCTCTAGATTCATTTCCGAAGTTGCCGGAACCGACCCAACCCAGGAAACCGTAACCGTTGTTGGTGGACACAGCGGAATCACCATCTGCCCACTTCTCTCGCAGTCCAAGCACAAGGACTTGCCAAAGGAGACCGCCGACAAGCTGATTCACAGAATCCAATTTGGTGGTGACGAAGTTGTTCAAGCCAAGGCCGGTGCCGGATCCGCTACCCTCTCAATGGCTCAGGCTGGTGCCAAGTTTACTGGTGCTGTTCTTAATGGTCTCGCCGGCGAGGTTGACGTCATCGAGCCCACTTTTGTCGACTCTCCTCTGTTCAAAGACGAGGGAATCGACTTTTTCGCTTCCAAGGTGACTCTTGGAGTTGACGGAGTCAAGAAGATTCACCCGCTAGGAGAACTTACAAGTGCTGAAGAGGAAATGGTTCAAACCGCCAAGGAGACTCTGAAGAAGAACATAGAGAAGGGTGTTGCTTTTGTCAAGCAAAACCCTTAGTTTGTATTCTTTAGATAATATTATACTGTTTTGAAAGGAATTGACCGTTTAATGTGGTGGCAAGGAATTGAACCGCAGAAGTAGTTCAAAAAAGATTGTCATTATGACTAGATGGCACACTGATTTCAACAGTTGATTGAGTAGACTCAACGACACTGCTTTCGATCAGCGTGGCTTAATGTTTTGGCCTGAGGGTTGTTCTGCTCAGTGGTTCTTCTTCAAAAGTGAAAGTATGAGCTGAAAGGACTGGTCTTTCGAGTTCAACAAAATCCATTGATCCGTGCTAATGCAAATCAGGCATTAGATGTCCATCCTTGAATGAATAGCAGTTGTTTAGTGAGAGCAAATGACTAGAATTCAAGTCGTGATTAGAGTTATAGTAAGCATTGGCTTTAAATATACATCATTGTGTTTCTTGAAGATCATTGATACGTTTCCACTTAGCTAGCCTCGATAGATCTATGAAGCATTTATGGATGATGTTTGTGTTATGGCCATAATTCAGGGCGGAATAATGAATTGTACACTTTTTGAATTGGATTTTTTAGCTCCTTTATATACTCCTAGTCTATTGCTGCTAATCAGTCCATAAACTGAGCCACGGTGAGCTTTTGTTGCTGTAAGTAATGTCTATTAGTGCACGTATTGCATTGTCTCGACGCCCAATCGAACGGAGAAGGTGTATCAAGTGCACGCTAAAGCATACCGGAAGATGCACTTGGGAAGTGTGATTTTGGTCATCTGGTGCACCTTCATCCGTATAATCATGTAGACGTTAATTTATGATTGATTTATCTTGCTGTTTCACATTCACGTCGATATTCAAGGACCAGATACGGGAGGTTCTAATCAAAGGAAGGAAAACATCGACATTTGTAGGCTAAAGTTGCCATACGGGGAACCATGTACGCTGCCTCAGATTCAAAAAGCAGACGTATTTGACGGCTATGAAGTCTCGGCCATTCATTTGGTTTTGCAACGCCTGGGCGCTGCTGAATTCACAACTGTTGAAACTGAGATGAAGAAATGGCAGGGCAGTTATCTTAAAGATCCTAGAATAAGAGTTTTCATGCTGTGTGACAAGGCTTTTTGGTCATAGTTTGGCCAGTTTAAAGGCCATGCTGGCCTAGCGGGGATGTTGGAACCTATATTCCATATAAGGCTCATTAGGTGCATGAATATTGCTCATGCAAGCCGGAGTATAAATGGTTTATATGTCCTCCATAACTTTGAGTGAGTCGGAATATATCTTGATTTCCAAGTTGCAACAGGGGAGGCTGCATTAACTATTGCAACAATTTGTATAATCCCCTATTGAGGCGGTTAATCTTTATTCACCCCATCGTGCATTGATAAAGCGCTATCTACTGTAAGGTGCAGGGAGCACTTCCTTGGACTTACGCTAGGTGATGGTGATGATCATGCCAGCATTAGCTTAGTGGGACGGATTTGTGTGTCGTATAATTCACCACTTACAGTTGGAAGGGAATCAATATTATTCTCACCACCTTCTTCTCTTCAGTGTTATATGCTCATTGGAATCATATATAGCTATTGTCGGTTATAGTATAGGAGAGAAGTAGAATATATCAACTTATCCATATTTAATGAACTTTTGATGAATGTACAGGTCCGGCTGAAGACATTCAAAGAGCTGGTGAGTTCTAATGCCCCAATAATCTCTCATGGGAGCATCAACGACGAAAGAATCACTAGAACAACTCTCCTCTCGGTCGCAGTTATCCAAGCACTCAGTCTCCACGGTAACCATTTTTCTATTTTTACGCACAGTAGTGCAGTTAAACCAAATTTTTTTCCCACCATCTCCTGAGGAAGACAAGCATCTGGTTTCAACAACTGTCACAAAGGGAACCACTTTTAATCCAATCAAAACCAACACCACACTGGAACCAAGCGGCAGATCATTTTGAAACGCGTGAAAACCCCACCAATCGCTCAATCGAAAAGAACTCGCCACATCAATAGATCGCAAAGATAAGGAAACCTCTTGATCCGTTAAAAGAAATCAGAACCGCTGGTTTATATCGGTTTGTCAGATCTATAAATCTTGCAGATCTCAAGTATTTTTTTCGCGGCTCGCCTCACGCGTCATATATTAATTACTGCATATAGAAGTGGCTCACTATATCACGTTTCGACGCAGACACTCGATTTATGGCTTTAAACATTGAACAAAAAAAACATTAAATGACGGACAATAACACTTTGGATCCAAGCCATTCGGATCCGGCTTTTTTCGAAGAAGAAAGTTTGCAGATGCACTTGGACGCAGTTCCATCATCACTAAAGAGTCTCTCGTGGGACTTTGAGAATGGAGAAAAACTACGACGCTCAGATACGGTTGTTTTCTCGCCGATTCCAGAAGACGTGCCCGACGTGGTTCCTGTATCCAACAATCACAACCAGGCCCACTTACAGTACCCACCGGGTTATAACTTTCCTCATTCGCACTTTGCGAACTTCAGACCGGAACCAACTACTTATTTCCCTGTTGGCGTTCAAGACGAACAAGAGATGCCACCATCTTTTTCCAATTCCACCCTTTCCTCTTTTGAGTCTGTCCCTCCAACTTTTTCAAATTCCATTTCTAGCCACTCTTTGCAGACCGAGCTTCAGTCTCCTTCGCAGAATGCGCCATTGCCGGCTACCTTGACTACTCCAAGAAGAACCAGTCCGCGGAGAAGCTCAATGACAATGACTCCTCTACAGTCAAGCATGTACCAGACCCCGATTCGGCGAACAGCCAGTCAAACTCCCAGAAGACATCTTTTCACTCATTCGCGCTCGAGATCTAGACTTTCACTCGATGCTAACGGATTGGCCTCCGTTATGTCCGGGCCTCCCTCCAGCCAGAATCTCAAATCACCCGCGGGAGGAGTTAACCCATTTTACACTCCCCCGACGTTTTTATCGCCAAGAGCAGAAACCATAAATGTCACTCCTTTGCAAACCAAGAAAGAACTGGCTGAAGATTACGACACAATTCATCACCCGCCTTCAAGATCCATCTCTCCTTATATGTTGTTGAAAAAGGAACAGGAGGAGCAGGATGTACTTCCCAAAAGATTCAAGACTGACGATAACAGCTTTACCAGAGCAGCGGATGTGTCTTTGAATCTCGCGTCACAACTAATGTCAGAACAGGAAGACGACAGCGATATTCCTCATTCACACTTGAAGCATTCTAGAACGTTATCGCATTTGTCATTGTTGGTTGATCCGGAAAATTCTGAATCCATGTCAAAACAGATCCCAACCCCTCCTACAAGCTCCAACTCTATGGTTTCTCACTCAAATCCGATGGCTTCTCACTCAATGGCTTCTCACCCAACTCCAATGGCAATGGCCTCCCAATCAATGAGTGATATCCATGCCAGACAACCCACGAACCACTTCCCTCCCCAGATATCAAGATCAAGAAGCTCGATGAACTTGTCCGATATTGCCATGTCCAAGGAGAAGCAACTGTTGAGGCCACCGCTGTCACAATATTCATCCGGCCCCGTCCCCCATGTTTTCTATCATCAAACACCCAACGTTGTGGTGGTGAAGGATGAAGAGGGGAAACTGAAATCAGAAAAGAAGAAAAAACTGCATGAATGCCCCCTTTGTCATTCAACATTCCAAAGACCAGAACATGTCAAGAGACATATGCGGTCCCACAGCTCGGAAAAACCGTTCGTGTGCACGCAACCAAACTGTGGCAAGCGATTCAATCGTAACGATAATCTCAAGGCCCATCTTCGCAAAATTCATCACATGTGACTTTCAAAATTCTTGTTTTATTACTTTAGACAATGCATATATTTATCTCACACCACCCTGGCAATTACCATAGAAAGTAGCATCCACTTAGGATATTTCACCTCAAGTGTCACAAGACCAAGGTTAAATAGCACATTCAAAATAAAATAAGTTATATTAGGAGCAGTTCAAAGAGGGGTCTTGCCCTTCTATCTGAGGTGAAAGGGGGCAGAAAGAGGCAAAAATGTAGGCAGAAAAGACTTGAAGAGGACAAAGTATATTTTGGGCCTAAGTCTTGTCAGGTCCTGCAGCTAATAGAAATCATCAGCGATCTCACCTTTTGAGGACTCGTATACACATAGAATATCCTCAATTGACTCTAACATGCCCCAACTTATACGTTGTAATTACCAATAAATTTTCATGGAATCAGATCTCTGATTAGTGATTTTAGGTGTATGAGGAGACGCTTATTCTTCTCCGGCCGCCTGCATTAGTCAATCACAAAGTTTCCTGATTTGCAGTTGTGCGCGCTCCAGTATGCAGCCCCTAGTTATCAGTTTATCTGTCATCTTGAGCTTCGAGGCCATGATAAGATTTTGTTAAGGCCACCAAATGGTTCAAGTGACTCTATCCAGCACATGGTTGGTTGTCAGTTCACAACTCATAGAGTTCCCGACAACACTGAGAAATAACATTGCTAGGTATTTCAAGTACGTATACTCAGCTTCCTCTTCTCAAGGCTGTAAGGCGTGCCTTGAAGGAGAATAGTTATCTGCTTTGCAGTACTCAAGAAAACAATTTCTGTGCACCTCGAGCAACAATGATTAAAATCATTTCAAGCGAAAAACTCCCTTTAGAGTAGAAGTACATTCGAATGAAGCTTTTTACATAGATTAGGTAACAGAGGCTTTTGTTAGACATGGGTCCCCGAAAACAACCATCACTACACCTTCGGTTTTTGTCGACAAAAACAAACACCCTATGTCTAGGATCTGTAGAACCATTGCTACAAAAACCAACTTGCTAGGATCTATAGATCTCTCAAAGGTGCTGAGCACAAAGGAACCCCAGAAAGCAGCTCCCAAGCCAAAGTCTCCCAAACCTGTCAAAGGTCCTGTAGATGGTTCCAGCTTGTATAAAAAATTCAACGCACCCTTACGGGATGCCAGTTATAACAAGTCAGTCTCGTTCTTCAGGAGTGCTAAAGTGACTTTAGAATGCAGTGCATACACATTCTCTGACGTTCCAGGTGAAAAGGATAGAATTGAACGAGAGGAGATTCTTGATGCTGACCCGAATGCCGATATTCCGGCACCGAAAACACTTTTACCAGAAGTTGTTTTAGTGGGACGATGCAATGTCGGAAAATCATCTTTGATAAATGCCCTTTTCTCGGAAAAAAGTACCAAATATCCAGTCCGTCGTGCTCGTACTAACAGGCGGGCCGGGTATACACAGTGTTTAAATTTTTTCAACTGCGGTGGAAAATTCAAGTTGGTAGACAGTCCCGGATTTGGTGAAAAGGGGCGACTATGGCAGGGAGACTTATGTATGGAGTATTTAGAGAGACGGCGAAATCTCTCCAAAGTGTACCTTTTGCTGAATGCAAATCACGGTGTGAATCAGTATGATATGCAAATGCTTGATATATTTCACCGAAACGGTATCAACTTTGAGATAGTTTTCAACAAGATTGATAAAGTGAAAGGAGGTGGAGATTTGAAGAAAATACTGAAAACGATTGATGAAAAAATTCCGTATCGTCCAACCACGTATTTTGTCAACTCCACCTATGACGACAAGTTGAAAAAGCTCACTGGTCTCAATGAGCTCCGATATGGAATGTTGCAGAGTTGTGGAATTGAGGGATAGTGTTTCAATAATCATTGATGAAAGTAACTTGTCTAACCTTCAGGTTATTCTCACTCAGAGAGGTGAAGTAAATAAATAGAGCTATAATTAATCTCACTACTCAAATAGCATACTCGAGACCGAAAATAGTTCAGAATTCCGTCATTGGAAAACCTGGCTAATGTGCAATGTTCTCGTTCGTGTGGTCTTCTGACTCCTCGTCAAGTTGAAAGTGACTGAAGCGGAGGCATAACGTATATTGACTAAATTTTCAACTCAATTGTTCACTGTAATTGTTCGCACAAGATTGAATATGCACACGAGATTGAATATCCACTGTAAGTGCATACACGAGCTGCTTACTACCTGGACGACACACGTCATAAGATGGACTTTAAACCATCCGAGTGGGATTCTAATCAACCACTCTTAAGGACTTTCTGTCGTACACAACAATCCCGGCTTCATCAGCCGGCTGGAGCGGTCAACAATGACCCTTTTAATTAACTCCCCTTGCATTTCCTCAAGGCGTATGCAGTCTACTGCATATACATGCAGTGGGGCACATTTATATAGTATTCTTCAATGTGATACGTGCCCGAATCAACATTGTGTATGGAAGTTGGCATTCTGCCTAGGTATCCTTCCCACTTACGGCTTTACGGTATACGTACTGTTTCTTCGTGTTGACTGAACACGTAAGTGCAATATTGGATACTAACAATTGTAGCACGTACGTCATAAAGCCTATCTGTGGTCCAGTATAATAGCTTACTGGATAGGAAGCAATAAAGAGGTACACACTACCTGCTTCTATGTAGTGACTAGGGTGTCCTACGGAGAGAGCTTGATTCGAGATCAGTCGGCTCTCTTAGCATAAGTCCATTATTATGATCGCTCCATCGCTTCACGCGATTGACCGTATATGCTAACAACATATGCGTGGGGTTACATAATAGTATAAAGCATACTTCCCCAGGAAGGCCGGATTGGCCTGTGGTTACATAAAGGGTAACCCGAATCTCTCTTGGTGAGTTTTTGGTCGGAGGCATCCGATATCCGATTCAGATAGCTGCAAGCTATTGGGCTGTTCCTCGTATAGCCGAGGATACAAGCGCCGAACGCATTACTACGGCATTAGCTGCATAATGTGCATGAATCTTTGCCAAATCGCATGAATCTTTGCCAAATCGGTCACGGAATAACATCCGATGCACCGGGGCGTATGCGAGTGATATGATTGGTTCCTAAATGGTTCTAATGCGGTATTTACGGAAGAAGAGAGAAATGGCTGCATGCAGACGGTAGACGTATAAGAATGGTGTTTCCGCTTGGCGGAAAGATATGCAGGATATGCAAGATGATTCATGATATGGAAATGAAGTCCATTTGATTCAGATTAAGATCCGGATATTGAATTAAGATTGAACTCAGGTATACAGATATACAGATACACCAAAAGAAGACTTTCTCACCTATGAACAATTACAATAATAACTAGCTTCCATTACCTACCTTTGCTTGGTACCGCTGACACTTCGTAAAATATAGTATTGTTGTGACTCTGATACTTACGTATCAGGACAGAAAGATATGGTGATCCTTTGGTAATGCTTCTCGCATTGCTTGAGGGTTACATATATGGAGGGTTCCACGTTGAGATCGCCCAGATACGGTATCACATCCTCTGTGGAATACAATTCGCCGATTCCCTGAGCAGCAATCACATGATACGCAATCACATGATACGACAACCTCTTGTTAGTATTATTAGACATGTCTCTGCGTTCCAGTTCACACACGATTGGTGCCCAATTCGTGCTCACGTGAGAGATCACAGAGGAGTCTACACACTGCCATGTCTTTGAGAGATGCAGTATTGGGTATGATAACACCAAAGTGGCGATCGCAATCCAGCTTACCATATCTCCCATTTTTCCAATAAGGAACCACTTCAATGATCGCACGACGATACGGATTTTCTTTTTCACCGATGAAATTGGTATGTGTATGGTCGAGGAGTGAGATCATTGAAGC
>JAJLWQ010000424.1:0-11761 GCA_030570875.1 Citeromyces matritensis | reverse complement strand
TCTCACTCAGAGAGGTGAAGTAAATAAATAGAGCTATAATTAATCTCACTACTCAAATAGCATACTCGAGACCGAAAATAGTTCAGAATTCCGTCATTGGAAAACCTGGCTAATGTGCAATGTTCTCGTTCGTGTGGTCTTCTGACTCCTCGTCAAGTTGAAAGTGACTGAAGCGGAGGCATAACGTATATTGACTATATTTTCAACTCAATTGTTCACTGTAATTGTTTGCACAAGATTGAATATGCACACGAGATTGAATATCCACTGTAAGTGCATACACGAGCTGCTTACTACCTGGACGACACACATCATAAGATGGGCTTTAAACCATCCGAGTGGGATTCTAATCAACCACTCTTAAGGAGGTTCTGTCTTACACAACAATCCCGGCTTCATCAGCCGGCTGGAGCGGTCAACAATGGACCTTTTAATTAACTCCCCTTGCATTTCCTCAAGGCGTATGCAGTCTACTGCATATACATGCAGTGGGGCACATTTATATAGTATTCTTCAATGTGATACGTGCCCGAATCAACATTGTGTATGGAAGTTGGCATTCTGGTAGGTATCCTTCCCACTTACGGCTTTACGGTATACGTACTGTTTCTTCGTAAAATATAGTATTGTTGTGACTCTGACACTTACGTATCAGGACAGAAAAATATGGTGATCCTTTGGTAAAGCTTCTCGCATTGCTTGAGGGTTACATATATGGAGGGTTCCACGTTGATATCGCCCAGATACGGTATCACATCATCTGTGGAATACAATTCGCCGATTCCCTGAGCAGCAATCACATGATACGACAACCTCTTGTTAGTATTATTAGACATGTCTCTGCGTTCCAGTTCACACACGATTGGTGCCCAATTCGTGCACACGTGAGAGATCACAGGGGAGTCTACACACTGCCATGTCTTTGAGAGATGCAGTATTGGGTATGATAACACCAAAGTGGCGATCGCAATCCAGCTTACCATATCTCCCATTTTTCCAATAAGGAACCACTTCAATGATCGCACGACGATACGGATTTTCTTTTTCACCGATGAAATTGGTATGTGTATGGTCGAGGAGTGAGATCATTGAAGCATGAGAGGTTCGCGCTATTTGGAAATAGAACTTGGAAGTTGAAGGGGTGAATGCTTTACTGTTGACTGAGTTTCGTAATTACGGGTTGCTGTTATGGCTTCAGCCATACTCTGGAAAGGAATAACAATGGCTAATATCCTTCGTCGCAACCGGGCATTACCGTGTCAGCCATATTCGTACTTTACTCATTCCTTTATTAGTGCAGAGCATTTGAGTGATGTGCACCTTGGGCGCTATTAACCAGGTCAAATCCAGCCAAGTGAGGCGAAGAGTAATTTTTTAGAACGGAAAAGTGATATGTTCTCGTTTGATCAACAAGAAAAACTCACACATCTTAAGCGTCGGTGACATAATTTAGAAAATATCTCTTCCTCTTCGCTTCAGAGATGAGCACATGCAAAAATGATAATAAATTTTCAACTTAAACTAATCAAACATCAACTGCTTGTAAGCTGATACGTCTCGCCAAAGTTGGGGGCATATCTGATAATTGCGGCCAAGATACCGGCAACCAAACCGGCACAAGGAAGAGTGACAAGCCACCCGAGATAGCACCAGGCTACAACTTTCCAGTTGACCGTCTTGAAACTTCTGCTGTTACACAAACCAACAAAGACAGTGGCTCCAACAGCACACTGGGTCGTACTGACGGGGATGGCTAATTGTGTAGCAAAGACGGTGGTGATAGCGGCACCCAGCTCGATGGAAAAACCTCTACTTGGAGATTGCAAGATTAGACGGTTTCCCAGTTGATGCATGATTCTGTAGCCATACATCACCAGTCCGATAACCAAAGCGGAAGCGGTGAAACAAAGAACCCAGATTGGAACATCGGCTTTGGAGGCTGTAGCGTTGGTAGTCCACACAAGGTAGACTGTAGCCAAAGGACCAGCAGCGTTGGAGATATCGTTAGCTCCGTGTGCAAATGACATGGTACTGGCCGTGATGGCTTGCAACAGAGAAAACAGGTATTCCACCTTGTTGTTATAGTACTTTGATCTGTGGTGGATATCAGTTACACCTTTTCCGAGTGCGTCCTTGCTGGAAACCTGAGAAGAGATGATGTCCTGGAAAAACAAGTGACGGAATACAGCAACAAGTAAAAGTTTCCATTGAGAGGGATGTTTTGCGAGACTGCACCAAAGTTGGCGGGTGGTCATTTCGTTTTTCTCCAAGTTTACAACGGTATCCCAAACGCCAGTAGCTGGTGGAGTGGTTTCG
The DNA here is from genome assembly GCA_030570875.1 of Citeromyces matritensis. Lineage (NCBI taxonomy): Eukaryota > Fungi > Ascomycota > Pichiomycetes > Pichiales > Pichiaceae > Citeromyces > Citeromyces matritensis. The sequence goes on along the minus strand of JAJLWQ010000424.1, from coordinate 9,445 downwards.
GTTTTCTCGAAAACGATTTCCTCGTCCATTTGCTTGCCAGAAGAGATATTGGAAGCAACACTAGGAGCCTCGGTTGGCCTTCTTCCCTCGTAGTAATCGATAATGTGCTCGTGTCCCGCGGGCATGGGAGGGATGTTATCGGTGGAAGCGAACCAAAATTTGAATCCGACGAAAACGTGGTACCACTTGAGTGTCCAGTCATCGTAGATAACCTTTCTGCGGAAGTATGGGTGGACAAAGAGAAGGTAGAGTGCGGTCGCCACAGCTCCAACTCCCAAGACGGAAGCGGCCATGGTGGCTCCTGAGAGATTATCCAAATTCAGATTGGGGGCTCCTTTCCACGTGATCATCATGGTGAGGATGGAGAAGGTGAAAAACACACAAACTGGAACCAACATCAATGCGTTTCTCACATCGTGTTTTCTCTCCAAAGCGAGATACTTTGCAGAAAGGAATATAATGGTGGCAAAGCATCCAGCAATAGCAGGAGCGATGAACCAACTTGCCACAATCTGGGAAAACCCACCCCAGCCCCATTGAACGTGTTGAGGTCCAATGATACCGATAGCAGCACCGATAACCCCACCAATGATAGAGTGGGTACCTGATACGGGCATTCCAACAGAGGTGGCAAGAGTCATCCAAAGAGAACTACCAATTAAAGCGCAAGCCATTAAAAGCATCAACATGGCTGGATCATCCTGAAACGCGTCCAGATCCACAACCTTTTTCCGGATGGTATCAGAAACCCTGGAACCGGCCAAAACAGCGCCTAGAAACTCGCAAATGGCCGCCAAAACCATCGCCTGCCAGTATTTGAGAGCTCTCGAAGAGACAGAACTGGCGAACGAGTTGGCAACATCGTTTGCACCAATGTTCCATGCGTCAAGGAACGCAAAGATCATCACGATCGCGAAAAGATAGTCAAACTGATGAAGTGCTTCAACCATTTTTGTCTTCCTACTTTCATCATAGCTCTCACGTTGTACTTATATACATTGGAGCACGTGGGTGAAAAGAAAATTCACGCCAAGATTAAAAGCGCCAAGAAAGAGAAAGCCAAAATTACGTTGAAACGTGGGCGCCAAGACCTTGGCATTTCATCACACCCGTCTCTGCATCAAGACACCAACATCTCGCTCGGTTAAAAGTTTCTTTTCTGAACTCTCCCCACATTTGAGCACGGTGCACGACTCCTGTAGTCTGTAGAAAGAGTTTGTCTTTAGTAGTCCTGATTTGGTCCACAAGTGCTGCACGTCTTGAAAGAGCTGCTCGGCACCTTGACGGGAAAACTGGTTTGCCTTGATGATGTTATCTTCAACGTACTCCGCCATCAGCTGGGATGCTCTGGCAAGCGTAGTCAGCTTATCCCGGTTGGTGAGGTATCTTTCCATGAGCACCAACCGTGGTTTGAGCGATTCTGAGGCTTTCACTACTTCTGTGCGCGAAGCAGGATGAACGATAGAGCGCATGGTGTGCCAGTTGTTGAACTCGAAGAGTGGTTTCATCGAGTGGTTGATGCGAGTGCGGAAAAATTCAATGAGAACCTCGAGACACTTTTCGGAAAGAGACTTGTAAAGTTTGATCAGAGACTCGAAAAACGTAGTATGCAGCGAACTCTCGTTTTGGTGAATAAACTTCCATAGCTTCAAAAAAAGCACATCTTCTCCCCACATGCTCATACATAGAATTGTATGGTTCAGAGAGCAATAGATCCTAAACAGCCTCTCTATTGGATCGATATTCAAGTCGTCTATGACGGTGTTGTTGATGAGCTTCTTTTTCAAGTACGCAGACCGCCACGCACTCAATCCCTCATTCAAAGTGTCGTAGTACCGAGTGAGAAGATTCAGCTGAATCGACAGAAACTCATTCTGGTGTTTCAAGGATTGTAAATCTTTGTATATCTCCGTCATATTCTCATACAAGGTTGAAAGCAGCGTTGATGATTTCGTTGGCTTGTAGTCCTCATCTGAAGGAACACTTTCGTACTCGATAGCAAAAGCGTTGGGCAGATTGATAATCTCCTCAAGTCGCTGATTAGCGAATCTCCTTTCATTGGCGATCCACAATGCAAACAACGGTGGATGGTCTAAAACTATATCCTTAGTGAGACCCTGCCACATTGCTGTGCTATCTGTGGAGTGCGAATCGATCAAAGGATTAAAGTGGAACTTTTGCATCAAATGCTTATCGCTTCTTTGTAGTTCAATGATGGTGTGTGCTAGCAGCTTATCCTCTTTGGAAATAATTTCCACATCGCTCTGAAACTTTTCCCTCACAGGGTTTAAAATACTGCTGATGAAAACGTTTATGGAAAAGTATCTCTTGTAATACTCGTGCTGTCTGCACATTCTCAAGAAGCGCTGGACATTTGCACTGTCTAGCAGCTCCCCAATGTTCTTCTCCACAAACTGCAGACACCATTCCGGCTTGTCCAGTCGATTAGTCTCCTTCGAGGAGTTTATATGAAAGTGGTAGTTGAATCTGACTGTAAATGCATGATATATCACAATATCTACGGCCCAAAGTGTGTTTGGGTAGGTGACATCTCGGTTGACGAAATCGAGATTTTGCAGCTCTAAAAGTTGCTGGAACGTACTTTCAGCCGCTTTGAATTGTTCATTGTCGTTTGAACTGAAGTCTGCACCTTTCAACAGCTTGTTTAGTCTTTTCTCAAAATGGCCTCTCGCAAGTGAGCAATGGATTTGTGAGAAATCTGATTCTACTTTATGGGAGATCTCTTTCAATGTCTCAGTGTTGCTGGTTGTTTGGGTTCCAAATGAGTGAATCAATGCCTGCCAATCTCTCATCATATTGAGAATGTCATCAAAGTCAGCGGCATCCCAGCGAATGAACTCAAGTTGCTTTGCCCATCCATCCATGTCATTCTGGAATGATTTCAGCTCGTTTCGCAGTCGATTGGAGGCTTGCAGTTTATCGATCTCCACCAGTGTTGCTCTTAGATTGTAAAAAACAGTCACAGGACCTTCCGTCTCTATCAACTCATCCACCCTTTCGATAGCTGTTTGTGTATCTTTGTATCGTGTGAGTTCTTCAACAGCCTTGATAATTCTAGATGCTCTCTGCTGAATATCGTGCTCCGAATCTGCGATTTTTCGACTCTTTACCATGAGATCATGGCGCGTCGATTCTAGATCCAACATCAATGAATCCAAAGCGTCCAGACTCGAAATGCTGAGAAATGTGCTTTCAACAAACTGGTTTAAGCTCTTCATTTGATCGTAGATGATGGTGTAAGGATAACAGACTTTTTGAACTCTAACCATACCAGCGATGGGCCATAGAAGAAATCTTCTCACGGGTTCCTACGCTTTATACCTAGCTTGAAATCATCTATTTATAAAACCGTCTACTCATTAACCATCTCGAAGATTGTTTTCCTTTCTCTGGATCCTTGAACAAACATACACTAGGATGACCAGTTTACGGAGCTGGTATGGCTGTCAATGATACAGTTAACCTCTTCATGTCCATCAGGCTGACAATTTCGTAATCTGAACGATAAAAACCTCAAATTCATAAACATTTCTAGTCCCGGGTTCCTTCATCGCTCATACAAATGCCACTAAATAGTCTGAAAACAGTATGGTGGAGATACTGAAAACCCTGAATTGTATATTGGCTGGATGGATGTATACCATTGTTTCTATACACGATGCCACCGGTTCGCAAACATTATTTACGGAGTATCTTTGACGCGTAAAAGATTGTATAGAATCTTTCCGACTTTACTTCTTCCCCGTGAGTAACGTAATAGCTAAGAAAACCCCTTCTTTTCAATCAATTAGGCGTGTCATCTTCTCGTACGGCTCATGACACTTGATACAGTAAAAACATTGTGTTCAGTTTATCAATCGCCGCATCACAAAGTTTGAACCTATTCTATTAGTTCCACAACTTGACTAACACCATCTTGAACCTTTTTTTTGAACAGCTAGATATTATTTGTCAAAGCTTGAGAGGGGGATCCTATAACCTCTTAGCAGATGTGAATGACAGCTCGCTCAATCATTCGAAAAACTTATCTACTGAGCCTCCCAAATACAGCTTCAACTGAGATTTCGTGCACGGCAAAATCTTGCACTTGACCTTGAGTTGCGGATTCTTTTCATAAGCCTGAAATCTGTGACAACCACCAAACGCAAAGTATAATGTGTTTCCGTTATGCCTTACTCCCAATACGTCAATAGGAGGAAGCTCGCCCGACTGGATATCTTCCACATTTGGGCATGTGGCAGAGATCGTAGGAGTCCCTTGCAAGGTGGCCGACATGGCTTCGATTTTTTCATAGTCTAGCGTGGGAGGAATTGGCCTCTTGATCTCGGAAAGTGGGAGATATACGATGTTCTTGATGTTTGCAGACTGAATCGACATGTTTACAATTGATGGGATCTGTGGTTCAGATATATGTAAAAGGTGATTTATAATCTTTCAGATCTAGATCTGGTGTGTGGATGTGCGTTTTACTAATGCATAATGCGCTTTCTATTATATTCAAACGAAATCTGTTCACCCGGACACCACGGCGTGAGAAGTGCGATATTAGGTTTACGCGCAAAAGATTGGGAGACATTCATTTTTGTCATTGCGCTTTATTAATTTTATATTGCGCATTACAATTGAACTACATAACTCAAGCCTCATCGACAGCAGGTTCATGCTACTTCTGTACCATAACCCTGAATTTCGCCTTCGAAGACCTATATTTCTTTTACGTGTCAAAAGCCAGGACATCTAAAACGGACACTAGTTTAAGTATATGTAGAAGGGACTTATATCTTTCAAATTCAGCATGGATGTACATTACTATTTTGCTGGTGATCAATGCTTCTTTAACCAGTCAACAACATTGTCATAGTCTCTTTGAACCCAGCTGATCTTGGACTGGATCATATCCAGAGATTGAGCCAAGCCCTGGTCGAATCCCTTGGTGGCCTTTCCAACAAAGAATGCCTCAACCTTTTCCTTCTGCTCTGGTTTGGTAAACCCAGAAGTACACAGTGTCACGACCGACGACAGCATAGACAGTCCTGGAGGTAGCAGTTTGTGGATTGCATCCCAGTTGGTTGTCATCCATTTGAACAGAGCATTCACACCGGTAGGATGCGATCTGAGACCTTGCATTGGGATATAAATATCTTGCGATCTGACAGAGGATCCATCCAGCAACAAGGAGAGAGTTGTTTCGATAATTTTTGGATCTTCAAATCTTCCAAGTGACCTCAGAGCTGTCAATTTCTCCTCAATGGAGATGGGGTTTTGGTAAATTTTCAAGATCTTGTCAAACACCTTTTCGTCTCCGTCACGTGCCGCACAGTTGAAAACACTGGTTCTCAAGTTTGGATGCAAAGCTTCCTTGTCTCCGCCAACGTATTTCTCAAACATCTCTTTGGCTGCTGAAACACAGGCTGGGTCTTTGGCTCCAACAGAAGCTGCAAACAACAAACCTTTTAGTTTCTGAGTCATAAAGGAGTCTGACTCTTCAAAGTTCCAGCCCAGCTTATGGCAGTTCTCCACCACAAGAGACTGGATAAACTTGTCGAGCGACTGCTGAACCTTTTCATCCTCAAACATAAAAGCAGCCTTCAGCCCACCGACACGGGCAACAATCTCGTCCCACACAACAAAGTTTGGTTCAGACTTCCACGACGCAACAAGCGACAAAAGGTTGGCGGTGGAGGAGTAACCAGAAGTGGCCAAGGCTCCTGCATCTGCCACCAGGCCAGCACGGTCCTCAACAGACAGAAGCCCCTGTGAGCCCGCCTCTCCCAGCTTGGCCCATCTCTCAGGAGAGTAGTTTGTGCGGTAGATACCGGCCGAGTCGGCATTGAGCTTGAAGAAGGAAGCGTCCTTCAAAGAGATTTCTTTGGTCCTTGTGTCGAGAACCACAGACTCGTCTGTTCCGTCTGAGGTTTTCAGACCGAGGAAAACAGGATACAGAGTTTCATCTTCACTGGGCTTCACGTCTCCAGTGGTGAGGTATCTGTTTTGCGTCACGGTTATTTTTTCGCCCTTTTCTTCAACCGTCAAAACAGGGTACCCGATTTGTTTGGTCCAAATATCCATAACTTTCACAACGTCTTGGCCTGAAGCTTCCGATAGCGATTCCCATAGATCCGAGGTTTTAGTGTTGCCAAACTTGTGTTTTTTCAAGTAGTTGGAGACACCTTTGATAAAAGTGTCTTCGCCGAGCCATCTGGATATCATTTTCAGTAGAGATGAGCCCTTGGCGTAAGAGATGGCATCGAAGATCTGGTTGATCTCGTCGGCTCTTTTCACGGGCACCTCAATGGGGTGAGACGATCTCAATGCGTCAAGAGCTAGAGCCTGCTGCAGAGAGTCTGTAACGTACTGTTCCCAAACTTTCCATTCCGGGTAGAACTCGTTACACGAATACCACGACATCCAAGTGGCAAATCCCTCGTTCAACCACAAACCTTCCCACCAGTCCATGGTGACCAAATTGCCGAACCACTGGTGGGCGAGTTCATGCTGAACCACTTCTGCCACTCTTTGCTTGGTAGCCAAGTTTGAGTTCTTCTCATCGAACAACAAGTCCACAACGCGGTATGTGACCAGACCGAAATTTTCCATGGCTCCAGCGGAGAAATCGTGAATGGCCACCATATCCATCTTTGGAAGCGGGTACTCGATATCGAATTTTTTTTCGAAAAACTCCAAAGTCTTTGCAGCAAGTTCTACCGAGAATTTGCCCTGGTGCTCCAGTCCAGGAGTGGCGTACACCTTGACTGGAATACGGTATTTGTACTCGGCTGTGATGCACTTCAAGTCGCCTACGATGAATGCGATCAAGTAGGTTGAGATCAAAGGAGTTGTGTTGAAACTCACACTTTTCTTCTCATCAGAAACAACGCTTTCCGATTTGACATCCATGTTTGACAAGCACACGAGTTCCTTTTTCGCCACAAGAGTAATGTCGAAAGTGGCTTTCAAACTCGGCTCGTCAAAGCAGGGAAACGCCCTTCTGCAGTCGGTGGGTTCCATCTGCGTCGTGGCAAGGTACTTTGTTTCTCCATTTTCCTGGTAGCTAGATCTGTAAAACCCAGCCATTTTGTCGTTGAGTTCTCCGGTGAATTTGATACGCAATTGTGCTTTTTCGCCAGCCTTCAACACATTGTTGTCGAATTCAAACACAATAGAGTCGTCGTCCTTTTTCGGGGTGGAAGAGAGTGGTATAAACTCTTTTGAGCCCACAATCAGCTTTGTTTCGTGGATTTCCAAATCCAAAGCGTGTAGCTCTACAGAGCTAGAGGTTTCATTCACTTGCAAGTCGATGGCGGTCTGGCCGTCAAATTTAAAGGTGTCGAAATGTGGTTCCAAAGAGAGCCCGTAGTGGAGCGGTTTTACGTTGATGGGGAGCACCTGGGGGTTCAATGGGGCGCTAATCGTTAGACTTTTCAAATTGCTGTGTTACTTACATTGTTGATCCACTCATGTCGTTTGAGCGATGTCTGTGGCAGTAGTGGAGAGTTCGCAATTGAGTGGCGATACCGAAATGGTGTGCGGGTAATCTCGCGTGGCACAACTTTGAGCCGCTTAAAGCGAGGCCCCTTCCAAAGGAGAAGATTCGATGAAAGCTCATCGATAATTGTGTAGTCTGTGAAAGGTTTCAACAAGTTTTTAGTGTCCCTCTTTTTTCGCGAATTGATTATCTTTGAAGCGAAGCGGAAGAAATGATCTTAGGATATCTGTGGGTTTCTAATCTTTTTGCTAGAATCTTCTCGTCTTTGAATCTATAATCCAACAAGGAGAACGAGAATACTTTGGGGGCAGACGAAGAAAATATTCTTCAGACTATAAATATGGCAGAGACTATAAGTTTCTGGATGCGACGAATGTATGGCAACTTGATGAGCTAGATTTATCAATCTTTCGTACTTCTATATCCTCCACTGTAAATCACGCTTGATGATAAGCCACAGGCCAATGTCATCATTAAGAATGAAAAAGCATCACGTCGAGCGATCATTTCCCCATAAAGCCTATCGCGCTCCAGTAGAAAAGCCCACTGGATAGGAAGAAATAAAGAGATACTCTTCTACCAAGGTGACGATAAAAACCCTTGATCAGATATGTCCCTCTATGGAAGGATATTGTTAGAACTCATGTTCTATATAAAGCTCACGTGACATTAAGTGCATGAAGATGCATATCGTTCATGCACGCTAGACTATATAAATAGCTTTTATATCTCTCATTACTTCGAGTGAGTCCGAATATATCTTAGTGCCCATAGTACCCGTTTTATCAGATATCTCAAGGTAAAAGTGGACGTCGTGCGATCATTTGCTTTAATGATCGCACCAATCCACGGACCAATTTCATGGGTAAAAAATTAAAACCATCACATCATATTGAAGCTGCCGTATTAGTCTCGAACCCTTTAATGTTCAAGGAAAAGAAAGATCAGAATGGGATAGAGTACGGAGAGAAGAAAAGAATCACTCGCCAGATAAGACTTAAACTCTATAGCCTCATTTTTCTGTCAGCATTCCATACCTGTAGTGGGAGCACTGGATTGAGGTTACAATTCCATTTCATATCAAACTCATCATTCTACAGACTCATCCAACGGGGCTTCAAGATAAACTTACAATATCTGTATTTGATGAGATGAGGGACCAGCCATGGCTGGGTCACCTTCATCATGGATCGGTCTCACTGGGGAGCTACTGCTATTCTCGTTAGTTGCCATTGTAGATGGGTGTAAAATAGGTATTATCTTCTATATAGAGAAACACCCAAGTTGTCCGGATTGAATTGGATTTGTCCACATTGGATTGGATAGCATACCATAGCATAGCATGTCGAACTGAGAGGAATGTTGCCTCTACATATACTGCCAGTAGTTTGCTGCCAATTCTCCCTTTTATGCAATATGCATAGTGCCTCGTCATATTGACCAATCAGTGTTGTCTGTGTATCCAAACCGAGGGCGCGAACCCTCGGTATGGTGTCTTATGTAATAAGGACTGGGGCTATGATGATATTGGCCCGACAACTGATATCTGGCTAGATGACTAGGCAAGAACTTCACCCATGGGAGATTCGGGTTGTGAATACAACACCAGGCCTCATCGGCCAATGGAGCGACCGTTGTTTAGGTCTTTTGGTTTAACTCCTCACATATGACAGTTTGGTCTATATGCGGTCTACTGCATGCGTATGCATCCGCATATGCAGTGGAGCATAATGTTTGGTCTTATGCCGAAGTGAGTGACTATGCTCAGATCACTACTTCTAGAAGGTGACTACAGTCGTCATTTTCCTTCCTGGAAGTGGACAGGTTTGCCAAGTAAACTTCCCTCCTTATGTTTCGGAGTAACTATCTGGGGTTATTGTATAACGCTGTTTGTTACGTAGTATGTTTGTTATGTTAAATACTTACTCTATGCTGACA
>JAJLWQ010000423.1:0-25585 GCA_030570875.1 Citeromyces matritensis | reverse complement strand
CATGTAAACCGAACCTTAATGCTCCAGGAAGATGAGGGAGCCACCGTCATGACTGCTTATTCGGAGAAGATGAACATTCACATCAAACCGCAAGACGTACTCGATTCAAGCCTCTGTGATGACCTATATCTGAGTTTTGAAAGAGGATTCGAATTCAGCAGTGACTCAAAGCCTATTTACCTGATATGCACTGTGGACGATAAGAACTTTTCTGTCCGGACCGCTTTTGGATGCAAAACCCAATAATTAGGGCTAGAACAAAGCGGAGGTCAGGGTGAAACAAAGTGTTCTTCACTGTATTTTTTTTTTTTTCTCCCCCTGGGTGTATTTTGAATGTGATCGGTTGTAGTGAATAATTGATTAGTGATACTCCCAAATATTTGGTTTGATCAAAGCCCAATCTTATTTAATCCAGAATCAATCTAATTGATAAAGGCGTTATTACTGCCTTTTATAACTTGGTCACCCAAATTGAAAGGTTCAGTACCCGACATTTTATCAGTCAGAGTCAAACGTCTGATATGTCAACTGACGCGCATGGACTTTCCACCTCCTATATGTCAGCTTAGCCATTTGCTGACAAACCCTATATCAAAGCATAATGCACTGATCAGTAGAAGTCCATAGCCTTGTCAAGGGAATCTGGCAACTTGATAATACACTGCTTTATAATTCTTGAACAGCTAGAAAAAATCAACCATCAACTCAAATTTACTGATCGCTGCTAGAATATCACTCCAAGGAATTCATGTATCCCTCGAATATCTCTACTGAGAGATGTTCTCGAGCGGAACACTAGATTGAATGCCAGCATACTTTTGTGCTTCTTTGTGCTTCTTTGTGCTTCTTTGTGCTTCTTTGTGCTTCTTTGTGCTTCTTTGTGCTTCTTTGTGCTTCTTTGTGCTTCTTTGTGCCTCTTTGTGCCTCTTTGTGCCCTTTACAAAGAGCCTTGTGCCACCCTTGATCACAGACTATCCTTCAAGACCCATCAATAATAATTAATGATCTCTAACGGTATGGATTAGGAGTCATCATACTTTGAATAATTACTTTCACCTCTCATGCAGAGCTTTGCAATACATGTATATTGCTTATAAAAGAGTTAAATAAGCTATACTGGCCTTGAGCCAAGAAAAAAGATTGCACTAAATTTCTCTGTTATTCATGGCCAGCATCTAGTACAATGGCAGTAGAAATCTTTAGCAACTTCCTGTCAGAACTTTGTACACACAACGATGGTTGATACATCTGTTGAAAAGTAACACCTTCTCCCTTTAAAAATTTTATTCCATTACTTTACATAAAAAAACAGGAGAATGCTCGCCTTCACCTTTTCACAACGTTCCAGCCCTCATCCTCATTAACGCTCAAAGCCTCAGTGGCTTTCTCTAGAGAGGGGACCTCCTTTTGCTCAGCCTTTTCCTCAACATGCTTTTCCGCCTTCTCGTCATCATCCTTTTCAGCCAGCACATCAAAGGCCGACTTCTTAGGTTGAGTCTTCTTCTCTTCTACTTCAGCGGGTTTGTTAACTTTGGGTGGAACCTTCTGGGCGGTTCTGGCAGAAGACCAGTCAAATTCTGGCTCGCTCTTCTTAAACCTACGCTCTGTTCTTGGTGGTCTCTCAGTAGCAGAGCCTCTAGCAGACCAGTCTAGTTCTGGACCTTCTTGTCTTGGACGTCTAAATTCTCTTGGTGGTCTCTCTAAAGCAGAGCCTCTGACAGACCAATCCGGTTCTGGTCCCTCTTCTCTTGGACGTCTTGGTACTCTTGGTGCCCTTTCGCGTTCTGGGAGAGATCCAGAGCCTCTTGCGACCGACCAGTCAATATCAGGCTCGGGAGCACGAGGTTTACGTTCAGATCTCTCAGGAAGGGACTGATCTCTGGCGGAGGCGAAATCGAGATTTGCAGACTCTACTCTAGGCTTACGTGCTGGTCTATCAGCCAGCCCAGAACCTCTGGCTGAACCCCAATCGATTTCAACATCCTCTCTTGGCATTCTTGCAGGCCCACCGGCTCTGGCTCCTCTCCAGTCAAAGTCCCCTTTTGGAGGTGCAGCAACACTCATGTATACTCTTCTATCAAACATACTGGCCCCAGTAAGCGTGAGTGCATCTTGTAGCATTTCTTTTGCTTCAAAAGTAATGAAAGCGTAACCCTTGACTTTACCGGTGTTAAAGTCAGTGGGGACGGCAACCTCAACAATATCTGCATCAATCATGTTGAGCTGCTCCTTGAACCAAGTCGTGATCATGGCCTCTGTCGCATTCCACGACAAATTGGAGATCTTGGCTTTGAAAGGTGCAACATCAGGAACAGGGTATTCCTGTCTTTCGTGTTGTGAATACGAGCCGCCTCTTTCACCTGACTCAGCAGAGTAGGTTGGTGCAGGCACACTGGACATTGTTGGAATGGCAATTGAAGAAACATCCAAATCGTCGTCTGCCCAAGAACTATTACCAAACGACTCGTCGTTCAAGAACGAGTTCAAGTCCATCTTTGTTCCTTTTTTTGGTCCTGAGAGAAGAGTTAGAACGTTTCATCGAAGGCAAAGGGAGACTTACCCATTGTGATAATTTTATGAAACCTGTTGAAATATTTTTTTCAAAAGAGGTGCAGGGATGTGTGGGTGTTAGAATTATCGAATGGGGTTTATGAATCTCTTCATTCCGATATTTTCAAAAAAATAAATGTTGTTGAATCTGAAGGGACAGTCTCTTGTGTTTGTTGGTTGTCTGAGTATACAACCTTGTCTTCAGTTTGATCTAGCTCTCCTTCACTGCCACCAAAGAGAAGTGTCACCTTTATAGAAAATGCGGGCTTATGTATAGATAATGCCTGCTTTGTCCTTTTGTTGACTTACTAGCTTTTGGGGAATCCATTGAAAAGAGTCTCTTTTCAAAGCTACAGTCGACTGGTTAAACTTTATAAAACAACTAGCTTCATAAACAATAGACTCTGCATGCTCTATAGCAGCGGCACCTCTTATACATAAGAAACGGAATGCTTAAGCTGTTCAACTATGGATCATTGGAGCGGCGGGCCAATCAAGACTGAGATTCGTCGATTAATCAGTCAAGGTAGCCGTGACTTATCAGTTCACGTCTGCACCCTCATAGCCACCTCTATTGAATACATTATCAGCAACTGCTGCAAGCATAGGAAGCACCACCTTTGGCCCTAATACCACCTGTAAATCATGAACCTCTTTGACTTTACTCAGTGCTTCATCCAACAAAAAAGTTGGTATCGTTGGGCATTGCTGCGGCAAAACGAACAAAAATGTGATGCTGGTTATATCCTGCTGGTGACTTCTAAAATAGAACCTTCCCACAGCTTTTTCAGAATAACAGAAATATGAAAGCGAGTGTTGAGCTTCTCGTAAAACTTTTTCTCCACAAAAGTCCAGCAGAGAAAATAAAATGTTTTGGTTGTTGAAGATCTCAATCACGAGTTATCATTGCCGTCTGACAAAGGCAGGGAACAAAGAAAAGAAGTTTGACAAGAAGGGCTTTCGAATGCGGGCTGAAATTCAACTTGGAACATCTCAAAAGCACTCGATAAGTCTTTCCAGCTTTGGATTGCCCATCAGCGGATCTCTCACCATGTTGGAGATGAGGCGTGCGTAGTCTTAACGAGAAACTTAGGGAGGAAAGGAATGGTTAGTGATACCTCAGATACTTTTGGTCATCTAGATCATCAATTTTGAAATCCAAGATGCGGAATTTAGTATTCTCAGCAGAACTAATGTTTTGGGTCGATCAAAAATACCACAAATGTAGCGGTGCCAAATAAACAATCAGTTCATCATTCAATTGTGAGACGATAGAGCACTTAGACTAGGATTACAATCATATTGAAATCCTCTAATAATGGCAGCAGCCCCTGAATAGCGGTCACAAAGAATTACTCTTGAATGGTGTAGAGCAGTAAAAGCTTTACATATATTCTCTCCCGGATCACCCGCAATCAAGGGTGTAAGGATGTGACCAGGACCTAATAACATGACGATTGCCTCATCCACAGCGCTCAATGCGCTGGCTATCATAGTGCTGCTGTACTTGATAGTGGCCTACGCTGTGCTATTCTTTTTCGGTGTATCGTTTGGGGCATTCAACCCTCTCAAGCTGCAGATAAACTGCATTAGCTTCCATCGCTCAAAGACTACCGTGAAGGCCAAGAGCATAAGGCTCAAGTTTCAGCCATTCCGAGGAGATAGAAGGATTCTGCACTTTGTTGTCCTAGGCCCTGAAGTAATCTTGCCTCTGGATACAACAAATGGAGATTCACTCAAGCAGGGCGAAACAGATGAGGAGGCAATCGAGCGGTACCAGGCAAAGATGAAGGAGCAATTCTCGATTTACTCGAAGAAATCTCAAGGTTTCAACAGACTGACGAGGTTTGCCCTCAGACTTGTTCCGCATACAGAAGTTTCTTTCGATAATGCGAAACTCTCATACGCTGGTGTTGATGGATTCGGCTTGCACCTTAACCGGGCTGAAGTCAAGTTTCTTTTCCACACGGGTGGTGAGATAAACAAAAAGGCATCGCATTTGCTCAATTTTGGTATAGCTGTCGAGTTGCATAGATTGTTTTTACATCTCGAAAAAGACCTGAAATGCGATTTGGACGTTCCAAAAGAAACTGGACTCTTCAGTCAGCTGTTTGTCAAGTTTAATTGTGTCATTGATACAAATGAGGGCATGGTGTCCAACACATTGCTTAACTTGAGACTTCACAGGTTCAGACTGCCTTTGATCAGACTGCTACAAGCTAAAAATCATTTACAAAGACAGGAGGCCGAGCCAGACAAACCTGATGTTGACTCATCAAAAGTGGGTTCTCGAGTCCTTTTGCAGAGACTCATTTTCAGGGCTAATGTATTCGTGCACTTGGTTGAAGAGATTTCTATCAATATTGATGACTTTATGATTCACCAAATTCCGTTTCTGAAAACAGATGAGATCGCTGAGGCCTGTGAATCCAACCACTGCATGGGATCAGACAAAAAGTGCGTTTTCTTCGAAGTGGGATTCAACTCTTTTAACGCCACATATTCAGCTATTCGCTTTAATCATGCCGGCTATGATTTAAAGTTTAAAAAGAATGACAGACCGTTCCAATTGGTACTTTCGCTAATGCAGACAAAGGTTGTTTTAGATCTCTCGCATTTTTTCGGCTGTAAAGGTGCCACCGCTGGATCTCGCTATGAGTTTTTGGTGATACCCAATACCAATTTAACAATGGATTCTAATTTTCTCAATCAAACCCTCAGGACACTTTGCGGGAAACTCTCAAAGTCAGAGGCCATTGTTGACGCGAGCGCAGCCATATCGAATCCTGTTCTCGACCTTTCGAGCGAACATGTGGGTCTCATCATAGCCAATGCTATGAGGGTTTTAGCAGGCGATCAAAGCTCAAAAAAACACGCAACAAAAAGGCACTGGTTTTTCGAAAAGTTGTCGACTGATTCCCTAATTCTGAAGCTTTTGCCCAAACTCACGAGTCGCATAGTTCTCGAGAACCCAAAAGTGATTGTAAAATTGCTGAACAAGACAGATAATGTGATCTCTATGCTGATTCTAAGTTCTTCCTCACTGCGATGGGAGTTTGATGGGGCCACCAGAATGGCAGAGGAAGCTCAGCTTACATACCTGGTGAGTTCAAGGTTCAGTTTTTCGTCCTTAGTCTTGGACCTGTTTCGCAGGGAATATCTCGAGGCTCAAAATAAGCTTGCCGATGACGACGATGTATTGGGGAACGTGACGTTACTAAAATTAAGAGATCTAACTGTACGGACCCACGTTCAGCTTGCCCCCATACTCAAATTGTTTTTCAAAACAGAGCTGAAGTACGCATCTCTCGATTTGGGTGAGCTGCAGGTGTTAGTAATAATATTCAACATTCTCAAAAGTGTTCAAGACACTCTCAACACTTACAGAGGAAACGAGAAAGAGGTGAAAGAGAAACCTCACCTTGAAAAATGTCTTTTGGCAGATAAGATTTTTCAAACTTTGCCCAGTTGGTGTTCAGGAGCTCAAATCGCGGTTCACCATGTCAAAGTCACCATTGGGTGTCGCTCTGTCTTGATGGATCCCTCTACAGTTACTCGTCTTGACCTCAAGGGTATAAATGACCGAGTCGATGGGTCTCTGCGGACTTTTGTTATTGTGCTCAATGACTGGTATTTTGAGCTGGATAACCCAAGTGAGTCAGATATCAAGACCGATTCCGAGGAGTCGTCGATATCTGCATCCGACGACGCCTCATTCGGTGATTCGATTGATGAGGCTAACCATCATTTTTGGCAATTGCATTCTCGGCTGAGTGCTTTGAAGTGTTTTGTAGTTCTTGAAGGCGGGAGCTCCTCTATGAGACATTATTCCCACGAGGAAGTAAGTATGGCCATTGGTCCTGAAAAGTTCTTGCGCGTTCTAAGCGGAGACTTCAAGCTTAGGGCCTTGAAGAATAAGCAGATTGGTAGAAAGATTTTATCTTCGAGCCTGAACTGCGAAAACTTGAGAGTGGCTTACTCTTTGGTTGTCCACTTTTTGGTTTTGTCTGCGTTGCACTTACTGAATAATACTCTGCTGAGCTTGAATGAGCCTAGGGAGAAAAAAGAGGAAAGTGACAAAAAGGGTGACTTCTGCCAGCTTTTGGATTGTCTTGTTGTGTCTTCAAACATCGAAGAGCTTAACGCTGTTTTTGTGTTACCGCATCATTTCAAGATAAAACTAGATGCTGTACCTGTTAGTATTCAGTACAAGCCTCGGGTACCGCTGAGGGTGCGGTCCAAGCTTTTTAGACTCTGTGTTGAGTCTCCGCTGGTCAAGGGCTTCTGGTCCACTTTGCTTTCCGTTGACTACGGAGAGATTTACGTTCATCTGAGAGAGCTGTTGACGCAGGGAATGCCCGCAAGCGAGGAAGAGCCTTGGATAACACTAGTCAACCAGGGGTCACGAGTCACTATTCCCAATCAGTTTGTATTGCACAAGCTATTCGACAACATTGTGACAACCGTCAAGACTGTAAAGCAGCTCCAGTTCAGTTTTTCGAATAACTCTGACCGCTGCGTGATTTCTCCCCATGCAGTGCACGCGATACCGTTCCCTGAGGTGAGATTTAGATCCAAGAGAGTTGTTTTCGATATGGAGGACGACCCATTTGAGGTTGAGCTCAATATGATCTATCAGCTGGGCCTGCTTGAACAAAAAAGGCGGGTCGCAAAGGCCAATACCTTTTTGGACAGAGTGAGACAAGGAACCGAAGACGATCAAAAGACAAAGGATCTTACCAACGTTATCGGTGGATGTTGGAAATTGACCAACGCCTTCCAGACATGCATGAGCTACCCTGTAACAACCAATGGGTTTGTTAATGGCCATAAGGAAATGTCTTGGAAGAGGATCAACTCTCAGCGGTCATTGAAATCGTTCTCCACCTCAATGAGTAGAGCGGGTGATTCATCGTTTTCAAGCTATAAAAACAAAGCGGCACAAAGCGAGTTTCATCCTAGCATGAGTGTCGAAGAGAAAAGACTGTATGTATTGCACAAAAACTACTCCAAATCGTGGATTGACCTTGTGAAAAGCTTCAAAGATGGGCTGGCTCGCCATCTTGATGAAAATAGCCAGTTTCTTTGGGGGATCGTGGAAAGCATTACCGTATCAGATGGATTCAATGCGTCTGTTCTGGAGAGTCTTCCAAGTCCGCCACTCATGAGACTTTTATTGGATCGATTCGAGCTCTCTATCAAAGTCCCCCGGTTCCCCCTTTCTGAGCTCGCAGATTTCATGTTTGAGGTTGGCAAAGGTGTGCCAAAGGATACAGAGTACTCTATTTTGATACCAACTTTTCTGGACCTAAAAATGTCAGAACTCAGGTGCCACTTGAGAGACTACCCTCTGCCATTGATATATATCCCTGCCAAGCCCTCGGACGAACACTGCGATCATCCCTCTATCCGGCTGTCGGGACATTATATTCTGGCCGAGGAGCTTGTTCCTGGACCCGCCGCCATTCGACGGGTATACGTTCCTCTTGTGCCGAGTGCTGAAAAGGATATCAACGACAAGTATTTTGCCATGATCGTTCCGAGGACAGTCGCATCGATCAAGTCGTATGTGTTTTTGGATATGCAGCTGAACAGTACAGACGCAGCCAAGATAGCGTGGGGGGTTTCGTATCAGCCCGTGATGCAGCAGATCATGATGAACTTTGACTCGTTCTCCAAGCCTCAGCTTGATCCATCCGAGAAGATTGGAGTGTGGGATAAAATGAGATCAGTCTTTCATGGGAGCCTGGACATTACCTGCCACAATCAGAGTGAACTGATATTCTGTATCAAAGGATCCAGGAGTCCCTACGAGGTTTCTGGAGATGCAGCGGGGTTTGCCTTGATATTCAAGCAAGATGTTCGCTTACATATGAACCGAGACGGTGATCCAAAGAAGTTTGTTGTTGCAACTTCTCATGAAATATTATGGGCCATTCCGAATCACCTGGCTCAGCCGCTGGTGGTTTGGTCGAACGACACTTCCAAAGCCGTCTCTCTTCCTTTTTCGGACTCCTTTTTTACCACCATGGTGGGTTATTATCTGGAGGATTGTCACCCAGAGGAAGATGAGGCTAGAAGCATATCTGAAGACTATTGCGAAAAGATCAACATCAGACTCAGTGGCGGATGTGAGTTCCGTTTGGGCTTCTTTTTCGAGAGAAAAGCAGAAGACGGTACTCGAGCAAGTGAGTTTATTCCTCACTACGCTGTGAACTTGATCCACCCTGATTACGCTCCTAAGGATGATCCCAACTACGACTCGTACCGTGGATTCAGAAGTGACTATGTACACATGGCGATCGCTCTATTCTCACAGGCACCTCAGGAGCCTGCGTCCAACGTTGTCCCTGTGAACTCCATCTCGCTATCACCAAACAGCTTCCAATTGTTCTTCCAATGGTGGAAGCTCTTTGGAAGCAATATGTCGCTGCCTATCAGACTTGGACCCTTGTTTGGACCCACTGAGGCCAGCAACAAGTTCTCGACCCATCTGTATACGATCAAGTTTCAGTTTTTGGTGGAGCCTCTGTATCTATCGCACATTTATCGCAGTGAAACAATGGAAAGCGACGTTGACGAAAACACAATTGAGGCTATCGGTCTGAAGGCCAAGATTGGTCGGTTTGCTGCTGATTTGCATCAGAGAAAAGAGCTTGTGATGAAAGAGGATGCTGTGCTGGGAACAACCAGAAAGATCCTCAAGATGAGAATGAACGAGGCGGAAATCGACATAACCGACGTTGACATCCGATCCATCAAAGCCTTGTTCGAAGACGGGTTTTCATCGCGGGCGAACGACGACAATGTCCCGCAGCCACATATCGACGAGGTGGGAAGACATGTTTTCCGAGTCTTTGATGGTGACGAATCATGGTTCGATGTCAACGACTTTGAAGAGTTTGGGGTTTGCTTCGTTCATGGCTTCAAGTCCTCCATCAAGGTGACTCCCGTGCTGTCATCGCCGAAGTTTACGTACTTTCGCAATACTGATCATGAGTGCGGGAAGTCCGATGACTCGCCCAGCCAGCCATTTGGCCGAGAACCTGTGCATGATTGCATACTAGGAATGGGCAAGTCGCTCGATAAGCAGCGCTCGCTGTTGCGTGATCGATGCAAAGAGATTGAAGATCAGATTGTTACCACAAACGAAATGATTTTACAACTTGAATCGACGCAAAGACACCAAAATGCGAAAAACTTGACCGACAACCTGCTTAGAATGAGAAGCTCTTTAGCCATGCTCACGTCTTTACTGCACAAAATGGATTTGATCGAAGAAGGCAAGAGCGACCAGCTTCACGAGGATGAGGTTAGAGAAATTTTGGACAAGTTTCTTTTGAACCAGTACGAGCGCGAAAATCACTTCAACAACAAGTTTCTCTTCCACAACATCTTGCTCAAGTGGGACCCTGAAAATAGAAATTTGGTTTACAAGTATGCTCATTCCATCTCCATGAGAAAGTCATTTGCTCATTTCCTGACCCACAGTGCTGTGAAGATGGTGAATCAAGTGATTGAGAGTCAAGAAAACAGCAAAGGAGATGGGACCGTGTGGGAGCAACCCACAGAGTGTCTTACAAACAACCTCGATTTTCACACAGATCAGACCGCCTGTACCGACGCTTTAAAGCGATTCCATTCAAACTTGGAGTTTGTTGAAGATGGCGAGAAGGAACGAGGCAAGTATGGTGCTACTGGAGACTACCTCTTCAAGCTTGTAACGCCTCAAATTCAGCTACTCAAGTCTGAAGATTCAGCTTCGTGTGTTCTCGTCACTGCTCCTACTATTGAGCTTAAAGTGCTTTCGATTTCTCAAAATCCAGATTCCGAAAAGTCAGACCCCGCTCCCAAACTCCTTAATGCGCCCAAGTTGCAAACCAGGTTTGGTGCTCTCTTGCAAGACGCAGACGTGTTTGTTGTTCACAGAGAGTACGTTGTGGGTAACCCAGGGATTTTCTCGTCTGGAAAGTACTATGGATCAGTACAGGAATGGCCTCCCTGGTTGGGTGTCGATGTTTGTCATGATGGATCGCTTCTTGCTCCCTTCAGAATTGCAGAAAATACTTCAATGATGCTCCGGTTCGATAAGAACAACCAGCTGATCGATACCAATAACTTCCCACTGGACCAACGGGACAGAGTATTTGTCGACGTGCCTATGATGAAATTCACATGCGACTCTCTGCAGTACTTTGCGCTCTATTCGATGGTGGTTGAGCTTCTGATATTTGTAGATCCCACAAGCAAAAAGTTGGGAGAGAAGCTAGAGCAGCTGATTTACACAACCGATTTCGAAAACCTGAACGGGATGCAAGATCGTATCGAGGAGTTGCAATTGGCTTATAAAGCCATCAAGGAGATAAGTAAGAACTACGATTTCCGCCGCCGCGTCCTGTCCTCTCAGCAGGTGAGAGAAAGCTGTTATGTGGCTTTTTGCAGAAAAAAGATCCTCAGTGAACTTTTCCTGCTTTTGAGAGTCATTTTGAGTGGCTCCACAAGTGCGTCTCAAAGAAAGGAGCAAATTGAATGGAGAATGCGGTCTGATGGTGTGACATTGCATATGCTAGATGAGAAGAGAGACCCTTTTATCGATCTGAGACTGGATCAAGGGATTTTCCGTCGGCTCGAATGTGCTTCTGGTGCAATTTACAACACTGTTGATGTCAAGGAGATACAAGCATTTAATCTCTCCCGCAACACTGTATACCGCGATCTTTTTGATAGTTTCCAAGAGAAGAGATCGGAATCAAAGGTTTTCAACGCATCGTGGTCGACGCAAAAACCAGTGGGAGGCATCAAGGTTATAAGATCGTTTGACGTTCAGCTTGATGCTGTCAAAATCCAGCTTGAGCAAGTGACTGGAGAAAAAATCTGGAATTACATTTTCCCCATCCAAAACGGATCTACTCTGAATCCCATAACCTTACAGGATAAGGATAACTCCATCAAGCAGGATATGAAGCCTCTAGAAAGTGATTTATCCATGTTGGAGAATCAGGGCGAAGAGGGGCTGAATATAAAGCATTTTACAAAAGAGATGGAAGATCACCGAAACGTGCTGCGTAAAGCAGAGACAAATCCAAGAGACTTTCTCATAAGGG
Source organism: Citeromyces matritensis (assembly GCA_030570875.1). NCBI lineage: Eukaryota > Fungi > Ascomycota > Pichiomycetes > Pichiales > Pichiaceae > Citeromyces > Citeromyces matritensis. The sequence continues at coordinate 13,931 of JAJLWQ010000423.1, read as the reverse complement.
CTCGCACAAACAGTTCTGAAAAGTTCTACCAAGATGATGGGGAGGCTGACGAAACCATGGAAAGTGTAGAGAATACGGTAAATGATCAGATTGATTCGTCAGCTGGAATCGCTGATGATATGACTGAGATGATGAACCGTGCTCAAAACTACTTTAGTCTTGGGTCACTGCAGATAGAAAGCACGGTGATATGCGTCACGTTTCAAGGTGAAGGTGCTTTGAGGCTGGTCAATGTTAGTGACTTTATTCTCCATCTGCCAACGATTGAGTTGAAGAACAAGATTTGGAATGCGGAGGAGCTCACAGATTATATCAAAAAGACTGTTTTGAAAATTCTTCTACAAAAGAGTGGTTCATTGATCGGTAGCAAGTTTCTGCACCACTCCACGTTGAAGAAGCATAAGCTCAAAATATGAGAGGGTTTATGCAGTGCGATGATGGAAAGTTGTGGTATGGCGCCCAGGCACATTGTTAGCTGACTATGAATGTCATATGAGCGCGAGATGAAGCTTTGAGGGTATACGATATGGTGTAAAACAAATGGTTCGAAACATTGAAGTAGCGAAGGGGTTGACTGATAGTGAAGCTCTCTATTTTGTGCCTTTTACGGATCAATTTGCCCCACAGAAGGGCACACATAATGACGAACCGCTAGCACAACGTTCAAGTTCCATAGTAGGATTGTTGTCATGGCATTTGGAGAGTTCATATGTTTAGAACACCTTCAGCTCTTGAAACTATCGGTAACAGCTGCAGGCTGTCATGAAGAATCGTCCGGCAGTTCTGATTTACTTAAGGCATTTTATACCATGCGCGTTCTTTGCCTATCAGAAGCTTCCACTTGAACGAGGTCACAAGAATGAGACTTGGTTTGCCCTCTCTGAAGTCATTTTGCTGCCGAATTGATGAGCCTCAAATAAGGGCACGAAAGGTGCAGTCTAAAATTTTAGAAGATGTGGCAAAGAGATCTTAGGTACATGTATTTTTTTGATCACCTCGATCTAGCGGTTCAGCATTTCATGGTGGAGCGCAGGCTAGATGTGGCAGTTTTTGGTTCCTTAAAACCCCAAGAGGCTGAAATGCATAGCTGACAATGTGTACACAGGGTACCTTTGGGAGGTTTGATGGAACTACGGTTTTCATTGTTTTCTTGACTAGTAACAAAATATGTTAATCGAGAGTGAAAGTTGATGTGACTTCGTGCCTCTTGTGCCTCTTGTGCCTCTTGTGCCTCTTGTGCCTCTTGTGCCTCTTGTGCCTCTTGTGCCGCTTGTGTGCCCCTGATGTAGTTTCTGTGATACCAAGATGCTACGATAATGCTAGACAGAATATGCGCTGTGAATTAGCTGTTTGAATAATAATGAGATACGAAAGATCTCACCGCATGTAAAGCTCTCCAAAAGCCAATTCTTTGGAGACGCGGTTTAAAGCTGTTAAGCACATCCTCTGGTAATATCAGTCAATCTTATAAAGGGTCATCATTTGCGATCCGACTCATCACTATCTGGCTCAAAAAATCGAAAATGAATCTAGATCACTTTTGAACCGGATGATAATCTGACGTCTGGATCGCTGATCCTTTTCCGATCCGGATGGGGCCACTAGTTCAGTAATTTTGATCGAAACGATCCGGATCGAAAAAGGTCACCCGGATCTTAGATCCGGATCTGAGGACCCTTTAATCGTATGCATTTGACCAGAATAACATCGCCAAATTAAAAGAATTGTTAAATTTGAGACTTTCCGTCTTGGGTCACCTGTAGTCAGATCATATAGATCGATAAGCAGCTGTGAGAGCAGTAATAATTGTTCAGTTGGGCCTTGCCATAATTTCTTTTAGTCAAATTGAACTATTTGACTTGCCTAGATGTTGACCCGCAAACCCTCCACATGTATCTCTATTGGAAATTTCTCCTCAATTGGAGACTACTCTCTTCTGTCAGAGTATTGGGGTATTGGTCACGATAATATAGTGCCAGTTTCACTGAATTTATGTAAGCAGAAACCCAAATTCTTGGGCCGAATGCAGGCGAACAGTGCAGGTAGTCGAAGACAAAACGAAGGAGATTGTGGTAATGATATCATTTCTCAAACTCAGGCAAGCTAAGAAGATGTTTGAATTCCTCAGCAGATGAAATCGCCTGAGAAAAGACTTATATTGCGGGTTCTTATTTTAATCCGGAGATGCTATGAACTTGTCCTTACAGAGATCTGTTGAGAAGGGAAGAGATGTACACGTCGATTCGATCAACCGAATGTTGAGACACTCTCGGTGGTGAACGCTCACTGAAAAGATGACAAGCCGTTTCCAAAATCAAAATGAACAGTATTCTGATGCAGCAAGTCGACCACTAAGACAATGCGAAGAGGCCACAATCGTACAGACCTTTCATGACAGACAATCTCAAAAAATGAGATTCCTGCAGTCCAAATACTATCCGCATGTGATCCAATCGATGATTCGACGAGAAGTCAATCAGTTTCTGAGACGCTATTATAAGCTCCCACACTTACCCATAGCGTAACAGATCATCTCTTCCGCTTCGCTTCAGAGATAATCATCTAAAATGAACTTGAACATGTCTCTTCTTCAAAGGAGGCGGTTGTGCGTTTGCGGGGCTTGAGGTTTTAGTTCTCTTTCTAGGCTCCGCAGTTGCCTCAATTTGACGTGGTTTCTTATCATCGATAGCCAGATTAGCAGAGTCAAACCCGCTAACTCCGCTGGGAGGAGACTTTTCGAATTTGATACATTTTTGGAGATAATCGTGGTCGAAATGGGCAAAATCTGAGCCACTTGAGCTCATAGGACCAAATAAAACTGGCAAAAGAGTCTTGCGCTCACTGTGTATATTGTGTTTTCCAGATAAATCGGAAACGTGATTTTTATAGGACTTTCGAAGTTTCACACCTTTGGATCCATCTGCATTTGTTCGTGCCACCGACTGCGATATATCATCCAATCCGTACAATGATATTAGATTGGACTTGAAGGATGGCTGTAATGGTTCACAAGAGTCTGCATTGTTAGAATTGTGAAATAGAAAGAGGCTCACCTTGATTGACATAGTACCATGTCTGATCTGTAGTCATTTTGATTGCAGCCCTATGTTATGTCACGTGACCTTCCCAACAGTCACTGACGCCCTGCCTTTAATTTCTATCCCATCACGACACCTTTTCTTCATTATGCACTTTACGTAAGCGAAAAAATTGCTGCAGTGCGTTAACCAAATCTGCCTGAGATTTTTCAACACTGACAAAGTAAGCAGTTTTTTTGTACTCAATCTAACGTCAAGATGGCAGCCTCACTAAAACACCCAAAGATTGTCAAGAAGCACCCTAAACAATTCAAGCGTCACCAGTCTGACAGATTCATGCGTGTTGGTGAATCATGGAGAAAGCCAAAGGGTATTGACTCCAATGTCAGAAGACGTTTCAGAGGTACCTTGACCATGCCATCTATTGGTTTCGGTTCCAACAAAAAGACTAGACACATGATGCCATCTGGCCACAAGGTTGTCACCGTCCACAACTCCAAGGAGCTCGATGTTCTTATGTTGCACACAAAGACTTATGCTGCTGAGATTGGTTCTAACGTTTCTTCCAAGAAGAGAGTTGAAATCATTGCCAAGGCCAAGTCTTTCGGCCTTAAGGTTACCAATCCAAAGGGTCGTCTTGCTCTTGAGGCCTAAGCGTGGGTGTTTATGTCAGAATTTTTTAATCATATATCTGTTCTAAGGTTTATTTGTGAGTGTAGGTGTCCTTGATTGTGCCTTGATATTTTTAGTAGAGTTATATTTCCTAGAATGAGCAGTGTGCGGAGCTGGTCATCTCAAACTTCTGCATATGCCTCAAAGCATCTATCTGCTTGCGGAATATTAACCTTAGCTGCACAGTGTCACCATGTTTATTCGTCTCTAAATCCAAAAGTAGGCAGCGCGGGATAACCATACCTGACTGCCCAAACCAGCAAGCTTGCAAGTCAAGTAGACGCAACTAGCAAATACCTCGGGTTGTATTATAAACCATCAAAGAGGGTTAGAAAGATGAAGTAGCAAATGTGCTCACTTCGGTTAAGTTTAATGGAGGAAGAGTCTTTACGATGAAATCTGTACTCGATATGTTCAAAAAGTAGCATGTCCACCCAACTTGGCCAGATATGAGTTGGCCATTGTTTATCTAGATGCCCTAGCCAAAGGGTGTTGATATTTTACTGAAGTTAGGATCTTAAGGTACTGGCCATACTATAGTGCTATTCCACAAAACCAGTGTCTTCTATCAAAATGTTATCAAAAAGGTAGACAAAGGGTCAATGGGAAATTAATTTGAAGCATACTCATATCTTTACGCTTGAGGCCAATCATTTGAAAAAGCGGTAAATCCATTGAGCTACGCTATACCCGCACAACACGAGGAGTCACTCCATGAGACCACTCCACTGCCAATAATGCCTCTGCTTGCCGATTGTAAACCTTGTTGACTTTAGAACTACTGACCCTACGATCAAATCGGAGGTCACAACCTGACGTACATTATCAAGTAGGCCATCGTTTGCGAGTATAGCTTATAGCAGTAGAGAATAATAAATGATTGCATGCTGGAATGGCATGGCGTAGATCATGACTACCAAGAATGAAGTAACAAAGGATAGCTTTTCAGCTTACGCTTCATCGCAACTATTCACAGGTTTATACCCTAAGCAGTTTATACCCTAAGCAGTTTGTCAAACAAGCATGATCCTAAGGAAGAGAGATTGTTTCAATACGCACGAGCTACGCCACCTTAAACTCTCTATATTTGATGCACTTTAATCATTTTGAGTGCATACTGCATGCCTCCCCCCTTGCAAAAAAAGCCGAGAAGAGTCAATTCAAACCTCCTCATTACCGACTGGTTGGTTGAGTCGCTATTGAAAGACAATGTGCGGAACAGTTTGATCGAGATAAAAGCCTTCAATAAGGTTCCTCGCGTTATGAAGATCTTGAAGGTAAGACTAACAAGTGACTCTACTAACACATAGTTTCTACGGGTCACCAGATGTTGCATTTTGGCGGTGTTGGCAGACGCAAACCACTCTATCCTTGCAGAATTTCACCACTCGGTCATATACAACACCGAGAAAGACGAAAGACGTCGTTTCTCCAAAGATCTGTTGAACGCAGACATACTGGTGAAAAAATGTTCGCTCAAGTTTATGACAGGCTTGCAAGTTTTGAGAGATTTTACAATCAATTTTAAAGAGGGTAGTAAGAGTGGGTCTGATTTCAGGTTCTCCACAGAGTATGCCGTAATTATAGTTGAAGATATGCGCATCCACAATAGAGATCAAATCATTGAGCAAAACACTATACCATTTGTCTATCACCATCCACGGTACAAAGAAGTTTATTGCTCACGTCATAAAAGAAATCAGATGCTAAATAAGTATTTGTCGATTGACTTATCCAACCAAGTGGCCAATGAACCACAGGATGAAATGTCTCAGGAGTTCCCCGTACACGAAAGTCCGTTTGAGAACGCTCTCAAGTTCTGAAACTCAGGGCTGCTCAATCATAATTTTTTGCACTTTAAAGAGCAGACTGAAAAATTGCAGAACTGATATCTTTTCGCTGCTCGATGAGTGTCTCTTGCGCATCTGAACCTTGTTTCTGAATACCACTGCCGCTACCACCAACAATACAGTGTTTACTGCAATGACCTTAGCGATAAACTTGAGAAGGGCAGGCTTGATAAAATTCTTGGGCATCCAACGTCGATTCTCATTTTGCAGCGTGGAAATGTCGTGAGTCAGTTTGACCAACGTGTTATTCACCTCATTCTGCCATTTCACGAGTTCAACGTACGAGTTTCTTCTACCTTCTCCCTGAGGAGAGGAGATTATACTTTGGTCTCTCAGAGATGCGTTCTCTGGCAAAATCGGGGTTATGTTTCTCATTCTACTCAACAAAAATGGAGAAGAACGACCTGCAATTTCAGGGATGTGACCTGCATCATCCTTCACGTTTTTTATTTGATCCCACAGGTCTTCAAGCTCTGATAAGAGCTCTCTAGCCTCAAGCGTACCTGAGGCATAGGTTCTCATCGTATCAATCAAATAACTAACATAACGACGCTTTGCCTCAGTCTGGCTGATGCCTTGCTCCGATCGCCACGCATCCCATTTTGCTTGTGCTACAAAGTCTCCAGAATCAACTATTGGCTCGTCTCGCATGTTGCCCTCAGTGGCTTGTTTATAAAGACCGTATAGTTTGGCGCGGTTCTCCACCGGTGGCCGTGGAAGCGTTCCATGTCCTGATCGGTTGGATAATGTGCGAATAGTGGCTACAGCTCGAGTGAATACTCGGTCTACAGACTCTGACATTGTGAGGGGGTGGGATATATATATATATATCTCACAAAGACGCGATTATTGGGGCAAGTGGTAATTACGATAGTTTAATGGCGTCAAGATCTTTTTTGTTGATCAATGTTTGAAGCTTATTTTTTCTATTTAACCTCTCTCTGTTTTTTTTTTTTTTTTTGCCTCTATCAAATGGCACATAGCGTGTTTTAGGAGATATATTCACTTAACCGCCAGAAATTGATTGATTTAAATGTGACTTTAGCAAGATTTGATAGTGTAAATGCTAAGCTGTGGGTAAGTTGATGAGTTATACTTCACCACTATAGACAATAGGTATATAAATAACTCAATCCAATAGTAGATGAGAGGAAGAACATGGTGAGCATAATATTGCTTCCCTTATATAAGTGATGACTTACATGAGACGCAATTAGTCCGTACCACTAAGCTAGTGTTGGCTTGAGCATCACCATCATCTAGCAGCTCAAGTCCGAGGAGATGCTCCTCTGTTCCTCAGCGAAACAAAGTGCTCAATCAATGCACGATGAGGCAATTAAAGGTAATCTACCGGCTCAAGAGGAGAAAATACAAAGTGCAGTTCATTAAGGAAGTCAAAGCACCATTTGCTTCGCTTGGCTCTGGTTTATGGGCTGTTTGGCAGCAATTGGACTAGGACTATAAGAAGGAGCCAGTCCTTTTACTTCGCCCTTGAACAATAGAAAAATCATCATCATCCTGCTCTGCTCCAAGGAACTTACCACCACTCTGAGATAGTCTGCTATATGGAACAGAATAAAAATCGTCTTTCCAGAATTTGACTGAAACACTGAACTTAAGATAGTGTCCTTGTACATCATTCCTCATATTAACTAAACAGAAAACAAATTTCACGATGATGCAGTCCAGGTGATTGGAGAGCACGTTCTGAGAGTTGAAAAAACCTGCCTGCATCATGTGCAGATGCCATATCGTCAAGGAGATCAGCAAAATGGGCTCAAGTCAGAAATTCTTGTTCTGAGGGTGTAAATAACTAGGGAAGGTGTACTGCTCAGTCTATGCGAGCACAATCTTGTATATGAAGCGGCAGTTATTTCATGCACAGTTTGTTGGCATATACTGATGGTTGGTATAAGTGCAGTGCTCTTTCGATATTGGAACTTAGGTTCTATATAAAGCTCACGTGACATTAAGTGCATGAAGGGTTCATGCACGCTAGACTATATAAGTAGCTTTTATATCTCTTATTACTTTGAGTGAGTCCGAATATATCTTAGTGCCCCTAGTATCTGTTTTATCAAATATAACACATATATAATCAGAAATAAAAAAGGAATAGCTGTATATCTCATAGTAGATGTCGAGATTGAAGACTCGGAATATCGACGTGCGAATTGATCTTGCTTAGTCACTCAAACCTATCCAGGCCGTAAGAATCACTCTTTTCTCATCTTGAATTGCTAGCTCTATAGTGGCACAAGTTGTTCTTGCAGTCTACATATAACCTAACCGATATGTGAATAAATCAGAGAATTGCTAGATTGGCGATTGATGGGCAGCTTTGTTGAAGATTAGTTTTGCTTGGGTGTAATCCCAGATGGAGAATTCAAGATCATTTTCTCGACAACCTAGGGTTGAGTGATTTGCTTCGGGAAACCTCAAAGACCTAATTGCAAAATGCTTCGAAAGAATTTAGAGAATGTTTGATCAATATTCCTACTCGGACGAAAATAGAGTTGAGTGTTTTCAATTAATTCATTATAGCGATACACTATCGAAAATCTATCAACTACACCCACATCGAGGGGAACAGAAAGCCAACTCGAATTACCCACATCGAGATATCGAGTTGCAAGATGATATCAGAAAAAAGTTGAATCATGGAAAAGAAAAAAGCATGGTGTGAGGATAGAATTGTCTGGTTGACAGGATCATCTCTTCCGCTTCGCTTCAGAGATAATCTACATTTGTCAGTTTCTGAAATGGACCAAAGCAATCATCTTAACGACTGCTGAGGTGAGTAGGAAACTATTAATCTAGTTTGCGCTGAAATAGGAACCGAATACAAATCGACTCTCCAAAGAGAGTCATTCGGCACCAGAGTGTGGCAAACAGTTTAGGCACCAGGAACTACAAGCCGGTATTAACCTTCGATATCGCCCTTATATTACTAGAAATCAGAACACGTTTTTTATATAAATCAGTTTTCTGGAACTTGAAAGTTAGTAAAAATGGGGAATGGAAAAAATAAAACTCACCATCAATCTCACCATTGTCAATGGCCTCAATAATGTCATGTGGGTTCTTACCGTTGACACGGCAGCCAACAGACTGGGCAGTACCCAAGATTTCCTTAGAAACAGAAGCCAAGTTCTTTCCGAAAGATTTGTGTTGCATCTGTCTGGCAATCTCGTAGATCTCTTCGATTGGAATGTTTCCACTGTGCTTAACGTTCTTCTCCTTCTTTCTGTCTCTTGGGGCCTCCTTCAAAGCGGTGATGACAAGAGAAGAAGCGGATGGAACAACAGAAGCGGCAGCTTGTCTGTTTTGGATTCTCAACTGAACAGTGACTTTAATACCTTTGAAGGCTTTGGTAGCCTTGGCGATATCTTCACCAACCTTCTTTGGGGAAAGACCAAGAGGACCGATCTTTGGGGCAAGTGCGGACGAGGCACCGACTTCACCTCCGACGGCTCTTAGGTAGATGAACTTCACTTCACTTGGGTCGAATTTTGGAGGCATCTTTGTATGTGTGGTGTACTGCTACAGAGAAGGGATTTTTCGCTTTTTTCGCAGTACTATCATGTGACCTGCGTGCGAGACTCAAGTGTTTCCGGGCGTGGTGATCGGATGAGCAGTCACAGCCACGTGAGCGCAGTGAGGGCAGGGGGTGCGGATGTGCATTTTTTCTATTTCAATTGAGGTGCTATTGATGGAAAGTACGAGTGGTAACCCGTTATATGTACATCGATTTTCAAATCGCCGTTTTTAACCCTCTGCGCAAAGCCCTCCGTATTGATCAGTTTGCACAACCGTGAAAAGTTGAGGTTGAGCGCAACGTTTGACCTTGCCATCTTCTTGTAGTCGTCAATGCAAACCTCCAAACAGTTCTCGAAAGAGCTGTCCTCTTTGATGTGCTTGATTGCATCTTCTATCAATAAATTTGTCTCCTTCACGTTGCTGCTGATAACTCTTTGCAGATTGGCAACATAGGCCTTGAGTCTGTTCAGTTCACCCACCTGGGCTATGTCCTTGAAAGGAGCCATGGATTCACAGTACTGCATGTACTGGTCGTACGAGGGAAGCTGTGGTACCCCTACAGACGAGAATGGCTTGAAGCGCAGCTCGTAAAGTGATTTTAGCGAAACTTTGAGCATCTTGGGAGGTGCCACAATACCTAGAGCTCCCATGATGGCATAGTATATACTGTGAAACTCAAGACACCTTTTCAGTATATCGTACTTGAGAAAAACACCATCTACGCGGGTGGTGATTGTTGTCAAGGCGGGAAGATCAGTAGTCACTTTTTCGTTGTAGAGGTCACGGAGTTTCTGTTTCTTCTCTCCCGCTTTCAGCTTCTTCATCCTCTTGTTGATACTGTGGATGCTTTGCACCTGGTATTCATTTTGTTTCTGGATTCGATGAAGATGGCTCTTTAGGTTATCGCACAAGTACGCTGCAAACCAGTACACGGAAAACAATTCCCAAGGTTTATGGATTTCGAGCTCAATGCCCCTAAGGGCAACTTCCACCATTGCCTCAAGCTTGTTTAGATAGACCCACGAAGAGATTGGCATGGTGGGGATTTTCAAAGGCGTAGAACCATCGTCTTGGTTGAGCTCGAAAAAGTCACTGACACCGTCAATATTCTCCAGCTCTAACTCCAAGTTCTCAGCGTTCACCTGTACAGTGTCCCATAACTTAATACCCTTGCCGTAATGCTGTCTTTGTTTGCATGGATTCTGAGAAACGGTACAGTACCAAGCAAAGTACACCTCCTCCATCTGGGAAATGACCTGAAAGATCTTTTCCGAAACGTTTCCTGGAGTCTGCAGCTGACTCATGACGGCACTTTTGTATGCTGTCAAAGAGTTTAAATCCTCCAACAGAAGCTCCAAAAAGGGCTTGCTGCCTAAAACGGTTTTGTCGTCCCTGATCAAAAAGAGCTGTAAGAAGCCACGCGGAAGCACATGTTTCGGAGAGTGCATCAGGTCGTCATTGCGCGAGTTCATAAACCAGTAGAGCTGTTGACGGAGCTGATTACCGTCCGAGACTTGAGTCATTTTGAACACCTCTTTCAGGTCAAGCACCATCTGCTCTAGATGGTGGTATGCAACTGTTTGAGAGTCTAAAGCTACCGGCCTTGGAGGCACTTTTGTACTGAGGATTTTTTGAAATCGGGCACTGAAGCAGTTGGAAGGCGATGGAACCATCTCTTTAGCTTTAATGAGTGACAAGCTCTTTAGCACTTGATCGAGAAACGCAGTGTCCAATCCACAATTATCGTACAAGTCGAATTTCTGAAACATCATTTCGGGTAGCTGAAGCAAGTTGTAGATGATACGCATAAACGCAACGAGAGTATGCTCTTCTCGGCTTTCAAGAGATGATATTTCCGTCAACATCGCCTCTTGTGCCGCAGAATATGAAATCATTGACAGATAGTCTAGATTCAACGACTGTGTGTTGATGTCTTCCTCTTCGTAAACTACACCTGCCTGGCCGATACTCAACATAAAACCGACAACCTTGATGACACCCACTGCAAATACTTTTAGGGTTCTATTTACAAGCAGGGAGTCTTGTTGTTCCACCTGCAGAAGCTCATCAATCGAAGCAGAGGGCGACTTCATATACTTGAGAATAATCTCCACGATGTAATGACAGGAGAGGACTGTTGTGGCTAGCGTATTGTTGTTCATCCAAGTCATCAGCGCACGCATCATATCGTTCATAATTGAGTTGACCTGGTCGACCGACCGAGTCTCGGAGCAGTCATATGGCTCACCATCGTCCAAAAGGCTTGAATCTAGCTTGGGATTGAGGATCTCTAATGCGTGAGTGCCTTCCACAAGGCTGAAAACCTTGCTCTTGACAATCTCACCGCGTTTAACGTCTGGAAAGTTAGTGATTTGTGAGCAATTACTCACCTTTGAGCGATTCGAAGAATGAATCTGTGATATCTGTGTACTCTGGCATATTTATGCAGGTGAAAGAAGTGAGAGTTTTTGTCAGGTTTTAAAAGTGTCATAAATGTTTGAGACAGATCCGTACACCATGGAGAAGCCGCTAGCATTGTTTAGTAGAGTGTTGGTTTTCTTTTTTTTGCTTCTGGCGCATCCATTGTGAAATCAATTGCTGTCAAAGTTCGCTTCTCTCCCTGTTCGTTCATGTCACCTAATAAACGGTCAGATCTAGTTTTGGCCATACTAACATGCTTATTCTCTCATCCCAAGCCTCCTTTCCAATTGCATTTATCGGCCAACAGCACAAAAGCTTTAATTACTCATACTGTATTTAGCAGTCACATGGCAGTCTGCTGAGATCATTTGGTATCCATAATTCATGGAGAACAATCATTTCGTCGTAAACTAGACCCATCACTCCGAGTGCTAGTCTGACGCCTTTTACTCGGTGTATGTGAACGACCCAATGGTATACTGTATAGTGACACGTTCAGTCAGAGCAGTGTTAATACATTGCAAGTCCCTGACATGCAGTGAGCTCGTCAATGGTCTCCATTCGAGGCAAGCGAGGTCATCTTTAGCTCTTCTCATTGTGGATGATTAGCGTGACACCTTTCTCAGAATAATTCTCTCGAAACATTCCAGTCTGCAAAACTCATCTCGTACGGTTGTTGCAGCAGCCAGTCACACTGAGTCTACACGAGACACTTTTCACGTAGTCTGACTCCAATTCGCGGGGGAGGCTCTTTCAAACGCGTGGTGAATCCACTTGTGATAGAGGATGCGACACACAAAAATTAATAATCGAGTGATAAAGTAGACGAACCTGGTTGTAGTAGAACTGCCTCCATGCAGACTTGTCAAAAATCTTATTCTCTTCGAGCGGTCTCAGTCAGTTTTCAACGAATGGACTCATCGTCAAACCCATTTTGGTTAATTTTACTCCTCCAGAGGAAATGCAAGTTGATGAAACTAGCCCAGGACTCTTCGCCCTATGAGCAATTTTAACCCATCATGCTTCCTTTGGCGTATTCACGGTCCACTACAATAGTAATCAGTGGAGGAAAATGTATTGGACTGTGTGGAAAAAAAGGGAGAGATACATCTCACAAATTGTCATGTCATCCCTTCTAGAAAGCTGAAGGTTTCCTTTTAACTTCTGTGGAAGGTGGTTTTGTTCCATAGATCTTTCCCTCCGACTTTGTTGTTAGCACTATCTTGACTCACTTGTGCCTTTGCTGACAATATTTGTTCTATGGAATCATTAAAAGGTCATGCCTTTGTTTCCACGTACAAAAAATGAGACAATCGAAATTCATTCACAGTAGCTGATTGAATCTTGAATGCGGAGGCCATTGAGGCAAGTACTTGTATTGAGAGTTTCAGTTTTCTGGATCGAATAAAACCCGCTGTCACAGCTCTGCAGTTGAGAAAACCGTCATTGGAAACTCACTTGTTGAAAAGGCTCGAAAAACATGAGTTCAAAGTCATCAAAATCAGGTAAAAGCGGTATCAAGAACTTGTAAGGTTCCGCATCAGATTTCGCGTCAGATTTCACACCAGTGTCACTCACTACAGCTCATTCTATGGAGCTCTCCCATTTTATTTCGCTCACCGTCCACCATTGGCAGCACGTTCTGAAGGAGACTACCCAATAGTCATCAAATAATTCAAAGCCATCTTTGGAGCGATTAGCCGCTCTCAAAGACCACTTAGATTGAGAGCGCTTTTGCAATCTTCAGCCAGCCTACGCCCAGAAACTTTGCTGTGATAATATATATAGAGCATCAAGAGCTTGATGATATATGCAGAGGTTACTCTCAATGAAGTCCCCTCTAACAAATTGTCAGCGGTACCAAGCAAAGGTAGGTAATGGAAGCTATTTATTATTGTAATTGTTCATAGGTGAGAAAGTCTTCTTTTGGTGTATCTGTATATCTGTATACCTGAGCTCAAACTCAATTCTTTATCCGGATCTTAATCTGAATCAAATGGACTTCATTTCCATATCATGAATCATCTTGCATATCCCGCATACCCTTCCGCCAAGCGGAAACACCATTCTTATACGTCTACCGTCTGCATGCAGCCATTTCTCTCTTCTTCCGTTAATACCGCATTAGAACCTTTGAGGAACCAATCATATCATTCGCATGCGCCCCGGTGCATCGGATGTTATTCCGTGACCGATTTGGCAAAGATTCATGCACATTATGCAGCTAATGCCGCAGTAATGCGTTCGGCGCTTGTATCCTCGGCTATACGAGGAACAGCCCAATAGCTTGCAGCTATCTGAATCGGATATCGGATGCCTCCGACCAAAAACTCACCAAGAGAGATTCGGGTTACCCTTTATGTAACCACAGGCCAATCCGGCCTTCCTGGGGGAGTATGCTTTATACTAT
>JAJLWQ010000422.1:0-25753 GCA_030570875.1 Citeromyces matritensis | reverse complement strand
AGAAGGTAGGATGACCACCAGAACCTGATTTCAGTATACTGAATGCAGGCATTCTTTGGCCCACATGAACATCCTCCTCAGTAAACTGTACTGTCAACGACGAAACTACTATAATGGAGGTGATTATAGCTATTAAACTGACGCGTTAACTACATTAGGCTTAGAAGAGTCGATAGAAATGAATCTTCATTATCATTCACTCCATAGTGCTCATACTATTCGCGCGTAACCTGTAAGGAAACTCCCATCTACTATATAAACCTACATCTTTGCATATACATCGTAGAACAAAAATAAGTCACTTCATATCCAAAAGTATGTTTATACAAACACCTAACATAATAGCGTCACTACTCGATGCTCAACAAAAATGGAATTAAACGGCCTATCTACGAAACACCGGAAATGCAAAGTCACTCATCATCATCCTCCTCTTCGTCGTCCAACATGTACTCTTCCCAGCTTTTTTGAACCGTAGTTCTAACTCGCTTCACGTACTGGGACCTGTGATCTCTGTAGAGATTTGCAGCTTCTGCGTTAGCGGGACTCGCCGTGTTGGGATCATTCAGCAAACTTTGAACCGAAGTCAAAATGGAGGCAACATCATAAGTCGGGGACCATCTATTTTGGAGAATATCGAGACAAAGCTCTCCATTAGTGTAAACGTTTGGATGAAACATTTCGCTGAGAAATTTAACCGTGGGAGGCTTGTTGGGATATTGTTCGTCGAATTTTATCAATAGTTTAAAAGTCCCATCTTCAAATGGCGTCTCTGCCGGACCGATGATAACGGCATTCCATATCATAACGTTATCGGGAAGAGGAGAAGCAGAGACCCCGCTCGGGGCATCTTGCTGCATTCTCTAAATGTTAGCTTTAAGTGCGTAAAACACTCACCTTGAAGTCCCTCATGAGCCTTCTTCTTGCTGGAGTTGACATTGTGGCAAGGGTGGTGCAAGGTTTGGCAAAAATGCTTTTTGTCGAGGGTGGTGTGTGGGTTTTGGAGACGTTCTTTCAAGATCAATTGGTGCCATTCATATTAGATGGATTTGTGGCTGGAAATGTGGTTTATGTTATTGAGGTCGGTTCTCAATCCGAATGGTTTTTGTATGTGATTTTTTCGTGAAATGTGTTCATCCATAGGCTCAACTGAATACAATATCTTCAAACTAGCACAAATTGTCCGTATGTCAAAGGCCTGCCAAAACAAAACCTTACTAGAACTCTCTGATCAAAAGTGTATGAGCATTACATATTGGAAAAACAAGACTGTGTATGAGCTTTACGAGAATATGATGAAAATTATGCACAGAGACTGAATTCTGGCCAACCAAGTGATTCGAAATGAAATCCAATGGAAATAAAACTTCTGGATCGTTGTTCAAACTCGATAATAAGTGAAGTAGAGTGAAAAAGTGTGGAAGTGAGAACAGCTAATATTACGGGCACTATCGATACTAAGATTTCATGCACTTAATGTCACGTGAGCTTCAAATGGAAAATACACCTGATTACAATGCAAATTTTTGTAGTTGGTCATAATTAGTGGTATAAAGGGATGGTCGTAGCCTATTGATAATATCACTCTTCACCGACAAGTGATCGAGCTTTACCTCATGGATCTTTCCATTATACGTAGATATCAGCTGAGTTCTGGAGTGTCTCAGCACAAAAGAGTTTTGAGAACGGAGAATAATTTGAGAAAAAAACTTACGTAGCATTATCATTGTTTGACGACAGCCGGGTCTTGCTCTTATTGTCGCCCAGGACGAACTCTTTCAGAATTCAACTGATAACGCCGATTTCTACTAATCCGCGAAACTGAGAGACACTTCTCATCGGTCATGATAGGGCGATCAATCAACTAGCGTTTCTTCTTTTTCGAAACATCCCAGGATGTTCTGTCATGAATTACAGCAAAATCAAATTTCAGCTATGTGAAACACATTGGAAGTTTACTTAGGTTTCAAGAAAATCACGACTAACCATAATCCTGATCCCTATGACGGACGAGGTGAACAGGAACGAAATGAGAGAAACACTTCTACAAGTATGCCGTACCATCTCTCCGTCTGGTCCAAAATCTGGTGAAGACTGCCATTCTTCGGATTCTACCAGAGACATTATATATGTATCATGCGAGCTAGGCTGTCTGCATGCGAAATCACAACCAAGGCGGTCTCCAAATCCAATGAACCCCATCGCAAATTATCAAACATGTGCTCTATGTTAAATGGAGACAGAGATATTCTTTCATAACTTGGAGGAATCAATGCCATCCAGCATATGATCCAGCATATCCAAATCACTTTCAGATTCAGGAAATTCCGCTATCATCAGATACGCGGACATTACGCAGATAGACATAGACATAGACATGGTGTATCCTTGCGACCTCTTTTTATACGTAGTTAACCGCCTGGGAACAAAACGTCGATGCGTCAATCGGCTTTCAAATCAATTAACGAAGGGTCAATGAATAGAGGAAGAGAAGAGGGAAATGCCCCACAGGCATTATTTGAAACAGACTTCTTAGACTGAAGGGACAAACGATAGATCATATTTGGCTTAAATTGGCAGTTTGATAGAACTTTTGGGTAAAATCAACGGTACACCAAATAGGTCCGTTGCCTTGAAGTTGTCCTTCTTGTCCAAATACAGCAAAATCAAATTTCAGCCTTGTCGGACAAAGTGGAAGTATATTCACATCACTCCATATACACATCATACTCATCTCATCTTGCTCTCATATATTGCAAGGCGAAGCCTACATTATCTATTCTGGTGACCTAGGCTTTTATGCCTAGATAAGGTCTATTGAGTGGGAAAGAGCCATATATACCGGAGGTGGATCAACCACTAGTCATTGAAATATGTTTGATTGCATGGTATTAACTAAAAAGACTTCTCAGATCAATTCCAAACTGAAGACAAAACTCTCAATATCCAAAAGATTTGCTCACAAAATACACAAACCATTTTGAGTGCAAAACGAAAATCAGCTCTAATGAGACGATTCCTCCACACGCCCAGCATCACAGTTAAGGAAATTGCAGACAACATAATGGAGCTTGCTCCCTTTCCAGAATACTCTGTTCTGTTAAACGAACGGCATTTCTTCCAAAACTCCATACTGCTCGACTGGAGCAGAAAGTCGCCGCACCCGGTATCTCTCAAACAATTATCCGGATTCGGACGCCGCTTAACCAGAGAAAAGATTCTCACATCTGCAAACTTTGCGCGAATGGAAATCCCCATTCGAATGGCTATAAGAATCAAAGACCTACAGCACCTGCCCTTTGGCGTAGTGAACAACTTCCACTTGGTGCAAGTGTACGAGAGCTACTACCACTGCTTTAACAAGTTTCGTAAGTTTCCTAAAATCGAATCGCTGGACGATAACGATCGATTCTGCGAGTTTGTGAGGAAAATGCTTAACGACCACTTACTCATTTTGCCGCACCTCATGATGGGGTCTTTAGAGTGTAGTATCTCGCAGAGTTTGCCGCAGGCTGAGCTGGACCATTTTATGTCGTTGATGTTGAGGTCCAGAATAAGTAGACGCGTGATCATGGAACAGCATTTGGCATTGACCAATAACTACATCACAGACCCGTTCTCCACTAAACCGCCCGACTTTATAGGCGACGTCTTTGACGCATGCTCTGCCATAGAAACCATTGAGAGCGTTGGCCAAATGGTTTCTTCTCACTTGCAGAGTTTGCATCCTAACGTGGAGATGCCTCAATTGGTTATTGAGGGCCACGACGCAAAGTTTCCCTTCATGATGACTCATCTCAACTACATCATGGGCGAGCTTTTGCGGAATGCTTTCAAAGCCACTATAGACTGCCATTTAGAGAGAAATCAGCATCTTGAGAAAAACGAGCAGTCGCATATCCCGCCTATTACAGTGACCGTTTCCGAGTCCAAACGAGACGTGACATTCAGGTTTTCAGACTTGGGCGGCGGAGTCGATCAGCCCACACTCGATAATTTGTGGTCGTTTAACAAGTCTCCTCACTTTGCGAGAAAGAGCTTGTCGAATTTCCACAGACTACCAGGGCTCGATATTTCTCCTCGTTTCCCTGTTTTGGACAGCAGCTCTCGGATGACTGAGCCAATAATCTCTCTCCCCGATCTGAGTGCAGAGATGATGCAGTCCAAAGGATCACTCAACTCGCTCATACAGAGACCATTTGAGTACTCGCTGGGAATCAGTTTGCCCATGAGCAAGATCTACACAGACTACTGGAACGGCGATCTGCAGCTCCACTCGATGAAGGGGTACGGCAGTGATGTGTTTTTGAGGTTAAGCAAGCTGGGGAGTGTTCATGAGAAGTTGCAACTTGATAGGGCTTGAGTATGGGTGGTGAACCTGTTTTGGTGTTGTTCAGTCTTTTTCTTTTCCTTCCACTGGCGGGCTGTGATAAAGTTTCGAATATCAACGTGAAGCGAATAGAAAAATTATTTAGAATAAGGACATTTAAGATGTTGGGCCTTATTTTCAATAAGAGGGCATTAAAGTGCTCAGGATGATGATTCACAGAAATTGAATAATGCAGGACCTACAAGGCTGTGAAGAGAAGAACTAATGGATCGAGACAAGCTTACCCCGGTTCTGTTCGATTTTCAGATAGCAGGTTCTGGCTCGATTCGAACACGTTCTAGATCGAGGACCGCTCAGGTATTTTCCTCTATTCACACAATGTCCTTACTTCGAACAAAGGTGTTTGTCAAAATCGCTTTGCATTCAATTTGTGCAAAACTCTCTCGATATAAGCCAGTGCTTGTGGAATGCTCTGTTTCGATCAACTGGCAGCTTTTTCGTCTGACGAAGAAGGTTAAGGTCACAGTGACGATGTATGGTAAAGCTCAAGAAACGATCATAGATGTGAGATTTCTTATGTCTGAACATGGACGTATGCTCGGATTCTCTCTACGTCGATCATTCACCTCTCTTGAACACCAGCAGATGATGATACGCGTCTTTTGAAAAAGAAAGTGTGTTTGCTAATGAGTTCTCAGGACGAGTGTAGATGATGTTTATCGCGATGTTGATTTACTGTGCAGAGCTGTTTTACCCTATATGAGGAACTAAAGGCGCCAATCGTCAAAGAAATGAAAAAATGCTGCTTGTTCTCGAAACTTGATGTTTTTCATCCACTGAAAATTGTGATTTAGTACGGACTTTTGTGGGTGGAGCTATTTAACTCGTTGTTTGGAGCCAAAATATGCCGAGCGCTTCTATGGGGTTATATGGGATGTGATTGAAGATTTAAATGACCACGGGTGAAAAACCAGAACTTCTTTATATACTAATCAAAAGAAGATATAACTGTCAAAATGCAGACCCTCTTTGATCGAAGGAGCAATTGTAAAGAATGATCACAATCTGTGGCTGCATCAAAATAAATCCAAGACCGTCTCTCCCTTTTTGCTTCGCAGAGAAATTAATCAAAAGATCATCTCTTCTGCTTCGCTTCAGATAAAGTCACCTACGCGCCCACCTGAGGCTATCAGATGCTCAAAAAACAGCTCATTTTTGAATTTTCTTAAACTCATCAGATGCAAGATAAGAGGCGCATATTTCCCTTTTTGGAACATGCGCCAACGTTTTATAATAGACCGAAACCTCTCCATCTCTCCATGCACAGACACATACACAAATGGGCACCTCGTTTGATTAGAGGTTTCGGAACAGTTCGCAGTCGTACGAGCTCCAAGGTTTGGATACTCTCTGGAGTGAGTGCTGTGGGTTTGATTGGCTCAGCTGGTTACGCTTTCAATAACCAACCTATTCTCGCCGATACATTTGCCGCTCCTAAACTTGTCGCTCCTAAACTAATTTCAATTCTCCCTCATGAAGTGCAAGAACATTCATCTCTGAATGACTGTTGGGTTGTTATTCACGGTAAAGTTTACGACTTGTCCGAATTCTTAAAGATCCATCCGGGGGGAGCACCTCAGATCCTTCAGTATGCAGGTAAAGACGCAACAAAAGCATTTAGTCAAGTTCACTCCGTAGACACTATAGCCAAAATTCTTCCACCTGAAAGCTGTCTCGGGTTGTTGGATGGTATTATGGAGATGGAGGAGGAAGTGGATGAAGATGAACTAGAGAGGCTAGAATTTTTAACTCGTAAACCCGCATTGTCGATGGTTTTCAATCTTTCTGATTTCGAGCACGTTGCAAAAATGATTTTGCCCAAAACCACCTACGGGTATTACGCCACAGGCGTATGCGACGAGTTTTCACTAAGAGAAAATCACTATGCTTACGGACGAGTTTTTTTCAACCCGAGATGCCTCACAGACGTCTCAAAAGTGGACATCTCTTCCACTATGCTTGGATGCAAGGTTGACGCACCTATATATATCACTGCATTTGCAGGGTCCAGACTGGCGGATCCTCTGGGAGAAGTGAATTTGACGAATGCTGCTTTCAAGGAAAAAGTTATTCAAATGATTCCTTACCAGTGTTCGTATCCTTTCAATGATTTTCTGAAATTCGCACATCCGGGACAGGAACAATGGTTTCAGTTGCATTTCAAAGATCCCTCCGAGGTGAAGCATGCGAAAAAATACATTCAAGCTTGCGAGAATGCCAAAACAATCAAGGGCATTTTCATTAACGTGGATCTATCTGCGGCTGGTCACAAGGAGAGAGACTTCAAGATTAGAGCTGAACTGGATCCACTGGGGACCCTCAACGTTTTCGCAAACCCCGACTGGCAGTACGCCTCGTTGACGTGGGACATGATGGACGAGTTTCGCAAGATGACAGACTTGCCTATTGTATTGAAAGGAGTTCAAAATGCCAAAGATGTGGTGCTTGCCGCTGAACACGGGTTCAACGGTGTGATAATTTCCAATCACGGAGGAAGGCAACTCGATTTTTCAAGACCACCGCTTGAAGTTCTCGCTGAGGCTCGTCCGCTGTTGAAAAGCAAGGGCTTGGAGGACAAGATTGAGCTGTATATCGATGGAGGGATCAGAAGAGGTTCGGATATTATCAAGGCGCTTTGTCTTGGGGCAAAGGGAGTTGGTCTCGGAAGACCATTTCTGTATGCAATGGCCGGGTATGGCGAAGACGGGGTAGTGAGGGCGATTCAGATCTTGAAGAGCGAGATGATTCGAGACATGAAAATGTTGGGTGTGAGTAAGATTAGTGATCTCAATGAGGAGTATGTTGATTTGAGCGCACTAAAGGCAAGGACAGCAGCAGATGATAGACTATATAATTCAGCGTACCAGGAGCTGAGAAGCCCTCCATTCCTGTGAATGTGCATATGCATTGCTCTAACTCAAAGTATTTACTGACAAGAGATATAGAGGATAGTGTGAAAACTGCTCAGAGGGTGAGGTAAAAATAGGAAATATATCAACACCAAAACCTCTGAATTACGATCTGGATAGTATAGAGTATCACTAAATGATAATTGAAGATGAACCAGAGCATTCTACCTATGGGGAGTGTCAGTCGTAGGTGGGTCATATCAATTGTGCATAGGAAGAACTGTGATACAGATAGTTTTCTTTGAAAGTAGCACGGACTATAGCAAGTTTGAATGTGAATGTGGAAATTGATCGACGGGATTAAATAGTACTATAGACAGCACAAAGAAGTGGATCTATACCTTACATTCTGATGATTTATGCATATTGTACAAAACTTGAGAATGATATGTCTTGACGTGTTATAGACAAAGTAAGTTTTATTAATCTGAACCTGTTGAGACCTCCGGCATCGGCCGATTCTTTGGAGGTGAAAAATGGGGGGTGAACTAGCAATAACGACAAACCCTTGTAAAAAAGTCAATTTTTCATGTTTCCTACTTGAGGGAAAAGCTCTTGACAATTTTGAGGTTTTGATGACTATCAAGGAAAAATTGATAAACTAAATCAAAAGACAAAAAAACTCTGTGATCAACTCCCTCTCTGAAGGGATGCATCTTCTGAACGAACTGGTCATATATCCCTTTTGAGCTCTTGATAAGAATAGCACCTGTTTGCTCACTTGAAAGGGTTGAAGCCAATTTCATGATAGACTATTGAGTACCCAAAAGATTGATTTGAGTGAACACAACCGAGATACAGTAAACATTTATTAAATAGAAAAAGCTATTAATCCCAATCAAGAGACACAAAATAATTGCCTTATTTTCCTCCATTTTGCGTGTGAGCGTAGTTGCTGCGGATGTTGGATGTGGAACTTTTCATCTTTCCTACTCCAATTAGCTGTTGTCTAAAAAGAGAAGAGACCATCATCTGGTTGATATTGAGCTGATTTATACACCGGCCCAAGAACTCATTTCTCCTTCACAGCCGATACCGCAGTTAACTTAACAGGTGTAGGGACAACAGGATGAACCATCTCTTTCATGTAAAACTCTGTTATAAACTCTACATTGCCTAAATCCAACTTTTTCTGCTACAGTAGAAAATAAATTGGTGATTCACACTCCTATGAACATTGACAGAGATGATTTTCAGTCATCCACACACCACCATTTTGTGATGGAAAAAGGTGAGTTGAACAAGACGAATAATTCTCTAACATCAGACCAAACTCCTTCAAAGTTGCCATATTCCGGGCAGAAGGAGTCGCATTCCATTTTGTCACTGCTTAATGGGCCAATTCAGAGTGGACCAGAGAGTGTGAGATTACCTTCGCTGTTTTCACAGCCTCAGGAACGTCAAACGGCTCCCAAATACTATCTTCCCGAGTCGAGCAATGGAACGCCTAATGAAATTCGCACCCCACGTGAGATTCTGGTTATCTCTGATGGAGAGGAGAATTCTCCTACTGTGAACTATGAGAATCAGTCTGTTGTAAATACGAAGCTGAGCATAGGGAATGAAAGTATTGGTCAGGATTTGAGTCATAAGGGTCAGGACTTGAATCAGAATTTAAATCAACATCCAACTCAGAACTTCATTCAAAATCCAACTCAAATTCCACAAAATCCAACTCCACGCCCGAATCAATCATTAACTCAAAACAGTCAAAACCCCCAAATATCCTCAAACGAAACAACCTCCACAAAAATTGACGACTCAAAGTTGAAACTGACAAAATCCGGAAAACCGAGAAAGCCACGAATGACGAAAAAGGAAAAAGAGGCGAAACTGGCCGAGGCGCAGCTTTCGAATGGTTTAATTGCAGCTCCGTTGAGTGCTGTCAAAGACGGCGAGACGAAAAAGAAAACTACTCCTTCAAAGAGGAAAAACGAACAAGAAAACGAAGAATCAAAAAGTAAAAAAAATAAAAAGGAGTCAACTCAAAAAGAATCCACTCAAAAGGGCTCAAAAGAGCCTACTCTCAAGGAAGCCACTCCCAAACCGGAACCTGTTCCGAATCCACTAACCCCACTACCCGCTCCATCTTTGTTAGATGTAATTGACAAGGGTGATAGAGATAGAGGAACGCCTGATGATCCTGTAATTGCACTGGACATTCCTCTTTGCTCTGACGTCAATCCTCCGGGAACGACTCAGGTGGTTTTCAATTTGATGAAGCTGTGCGAGGACAAGTACGGGTTCAAGGCTATGAATCCGCACGCAAAGCTACCGCAGGACCTAGAGGGAGAAGATGACGTGGAAATCTTGGATGATGACGGTGACGACGAGCCTGAAGAGGAGGATTTGAGTAAGAAACAGAATCGCAAAATAGGAAAGTACGACGTAAACGACCCGTTCATAGACGACGCTGAACTCTTGTGGGAAGAGCAAAGAGTCGGAACGGCAGACGGGTTTTTCGTATACTACGGCCCTCTCTCAGAGGCAAGTGTCAAAGTGGAAAAAGATGCAAAGAAGCCATCAAAGAGTTTAGGTAAAAAGACAGCTTCAAGTCCGAAACGGAAAGCCAAACCAGCAACGAAAAAGAAGAGTGAAGAGGTGCCTAATACTCCGGTTCAGACAGTGGTTGTTGAGCAAGTGACTCCGAGTGTGACGTAGTTGAGACTATGAGGGGATTATTGAGCTTTTGGACTTTTGAATCTTTGATTATCAGATATTCGTGCTCATGAGGGTGCGGGTATAAGATGAGCGGTATTTGCCGGTATCGGTACACAAAGATCATCATGGAAAGGGAGTTCATTTTATGAGGGATCAAGAACCCAGATTGCAAGCTTTTAGGCCTAACTCCCTGAAAGTGCTCTGAAATTAATGACTTATAATTGGATGGACGTTTTCAGTTTCTCGATCATAGTTGTCGGTCATATGAGACTTTTCCCTCGAACGATACTGAAAGACGAAGCAACCTCATGGAAGGGTTAATGAAAGGTACAACCTTCATGTAAGGGCTAATCGAAGATCTGATCTATTTCTATATAGGATGAGCCCTATAAGAGCAGGATCTGACAGGTAAAGTTTCCTTTCCCATTGCGAAACAGATCATTGGTCTTTACGTATGGTGGCTGAAACTCAAGCGTGTCCAGGTTCAATTGTATTTCCCCTTATGATTGAGGCATCCTTTTAGATAGAAATCTGTGAGCATTTATATTCTCATTCTCTTATCTAGACTCAGTCTTGTTGGTCTTGATGGGCTTATTTCATTGAACCTACTGTGTGTTGTTGGAACGATACCAAGTTGGCCGGATCTCGTAGATCAAAGGCTCAAAGAATGGCATGACCGTATATCCTGACTCTGTCATTATGGAGCATCAAGAACTAAATGAAGCCAACCATTCCAGAGTCAGAAGTCTTATACATACAGCTTCTTTCTTTTTGTTATTTCGATAAAATATGGCAGAGAGAATGTCGTGTATGAAGTGAACAAAATCATACATAAACTAAACTCATCAATTTCTCGTAATTTTCCATGCTTTAAAGTTGAATAAGTTTGTTGAAAATCCACAGAACAATGTCATCAGTAAAAAAGAAAAACCATCACGTAGAATTATATAGTTTCAAAAAATTGGAGTGCTTTGAACTATCAAATCTTTATATCTACGTGAGTCTTTTCTGACTTCTTTCTAACCAGCAGGATAAAAACCTCTTCAAACAGTAGAGGTTAATGAGCACCGAGAGCAATTAACCACCCCCTTTACCTAGCCACACAATCAAAAAAAGATTGCAGCGGTCTATTAACAGTTCCTCAATTGGGGTCAGCCCATTCATTATTTCAAACCTCAAGAGTTAACTCACCAGGATTTAGTTACAAAGTTGAAAATAATGGATTTTAGGGTCAAACACTAGGTGTCATGGATCTAATCCCAGTATTGCATACCTAGATACTCACGATCAGTTCCGATTGTCATCATTCGAGGAATCACCTGATCATCTGCAAGCATCAGCGTTTCCTGGGGATATCTTACCAGATGTCTCATCGTGTTCGCCGATAATCCGACAGTAAACAGGGATAAAGGCGTAATGAGTAACTTCCCAGCTTACGCTTCGTCGCAATTACTTGATGTATTGACCAATACAGTTTGTATTACACCGCAGCACGAAGTAGAAAAAGTGGATCATTTCACTACCCTTCAATCTATTGTTGTTTTAAATCGACTATACATTTTTAGTCAATTTTCGGCGTAAGCTTTCTCAGGTAGCTTAGTGAAGCCTGAGCTGCGCGCTCTCCTAAAACGAAAAATCAGATAGTGACTCTCAAGTGCGCGCCTGTCAGACAGAATCTCTCTAATTACAAGGAGGAAATCAATAAATCACCTTCATCAGAGTCTGTAATACTCTTGGAAAAATCAGGCTATTCTTGGTCGCACCATTGACTGATAGATATTCCAACGAGCATGGACTCAGCCCGTGAAACCACAAATTGGCTGAAACGTATGATCATCTGGTTCATCATTGTTTTTCGAACATACTCTTGATAAGATCACCACCATACAGTCAGAACGACTTTCAAAACATGTTCTGATCAACATAATTTCAAGGACTCAAAACTTCACGTCTCGTTAACCGTCTCAGTTCCCGTGCCACTAACACATACGTCCAAGGCCTATGAGAAGCAAGCTTCTTGGACAAATAAGCTCACGTGGTTGAGGCAATCACGCAAAACTAAGCTGAAGTCTCAGCAAATCTTTCATTGGGTGATTTGAAATGCTCCTCTCTATCTGCCCAAATACTTCACTCTGCACACTCGCAAATTGAGTACCTTTTAAACTGACGAGGAGATTGATGAGAGTCAACAGAGTTCCACAGTTTTGCTCATCGGGTTCGCTTGTGGTTTCCGTAACCAGATGCAAGGCAACTTTTTTCAACTCCTGCGCCCTCTGGTCGGAATAGGAAATCACTTTTCTTGATTCCATCGCAGATCGTGACGGTAGTGCTGGTCCTGCATTCACTATATCATTCGTTAGTAGAAATTTCAGAATCGTGAGCATTCCCCCCTTGGCTGAGGGAAAGGGACAAGTGATTAGAGTGTCCATCACAAAGTCCCAGCTTGTCTGCTCTTCCGCATACATAAGAAGGGTCTTTACAAGCTCATAAAGAGGTATTCTAATGAGTGGATCTTTCGAATTTGATGTGATAGAAATGAGAGTTTGTAAAGTGAGGTTCAGAACCTCTTTTTTGAGTTCACGTACAGCGGTACTGCGGAATTGAATAGACGCTTGCACCATGAATATGAGCACGTCCTGCAAGCCAAGGTTGCTTAAATTGGGAGCCATCATCCCCGGGAACTCCATCTTGAGAAAGAGATTGATGGCTGACATGAATGACGGTTTTTCACTGAACTGTGCCAGGATTACTACACCCACGGGCGATACTTTCACAGTCTGAGAAAAGTTTGATAGCCCTGTCTTGTTGTAGTCATTTACCAGACTAGAGAAGATGTGGTCTTGCGACTGAGCATCTTGGAGTAAGTGGTTAGCGTTCTGTTCAAGTTCCTCAAAGCACAAGTGTATATTTGTATCGAGTCTATCATTGAGAACTCTAGCGCACTTTTTCAATGACTCTCTCAAAAGCTCTGTCTCCCCGTCTGTGGAATAAGTTTCAAGTAGATGATATTTCTGCACACCGTTATCTTTGTAGAATCCGGCAGAGGTTCCCAAGCTGTGGCCCTTCACAAGAAGAGCTACAGAGTGTGTCACAAAAGCCTGACCCAAATGAATGACAACGGACTTGTCTTTGTCAGTGACAATTTCCTCAAAGCCACAAACAACTTCCAAGACGCAGTCTACAATCTGTGGCACTATATATCTGGGAATGTCGGCCGCTATGAGAAAATTCATATACGCTGCGTAAATCATAGCGAGAAACTTGGAGGGGAACTCTGTTTGAATTTTCAACGCAGTTGCATTCATAAGACGAGCCAGAGGAAAGAACATTTCCAAGTTACCGTTTGGCATCATTTCACAAGCTCTCAATAACAGTTCCTTTGGGTTACCCTCTCTGATGAGAATATCAATTATCTTGTCGCTTTGATCAGGACATTTCATTGGCAATACCAGAGACGGGATATCCCAACCAATTTCATAGGTTAGGTTTGGATTTTCGGCGAGAATAGCCGTAATGCACTCCAAAAGTACGCTCTGCTCTTCAATTGAGTGGCTAGTAGTTAGGTAGTCATCTATTAGCGTCGAATAAGAGAGGTAGTCTTGTGTTTCCCTTAATGTCTCTAGGCTTTCAAGCAGATTTGCACATTTTTGCCTAACATCCATTTGGTCGTGTATAGAGTATCAAAAATTGGAGTCATGTGAAATCTCATTGAGCACAGACTGGAAGATTTTGTTTCAAGATTTCACCTAATTTAGATTGTATAGTATGAGATGGTTAGTAACGTGCGTTTGTTTTGTCGATACCATTCTGGAAAGAAAAATTACTCTTGAATACTATACATTCGCTCTTTACCGAAATAAAGAGGGAAAACCTTCTTAAAGAATGATATTGAGCATATTTATAGCTTTATGGGTAAATCCGATTGTCTGGTCCCCCACTGTGCCGCTTCCGTGTGTGTGTAAAGTTGAGATGGTTCTGCAGAAGAATTGTCTGTGGTTGCTAAATGTGATCTGGAATGGCTAAACCTACCCATGACTAGTTGACAACTGCTGAATCGGTCACTTTGAACTAACCGTTATTATATGCCAGCAAAGTCCCTAAATCAAGAGTCTGATGAGGCAATTCTGAACCATTCTGGCTGAACCCAGAACAAGGACTCGTCACACCACGGTTCGACGGAAGTAAGCGATAAGGGCTAATACAAAAACAATAATCAGGTTCCTCCGAAGTTGATCCTCATGCAAGTAGATGGACTAGCTTATTAACGAGTTTTGGTTATCGAGTTGTGGCGTTGGCAGAAGCCAATCTAGAGGTCATTCTACTTGAACCTGGTGATAGTTGTACCTTCTGACCATTTCTTTGGTTGAAAAATATATTCATCGCTATGCATCATAGAGGAGAGTTTATATAATGGCTCACCGGGATCTGGTAACACAGTTGTTTGTGGGATGCTCTATCGATCTGAGTTAGTTCACATCGCAATTGCTAGATAATATGTTCGTGAACACTTGCGCTGCGGGAGGCCTAGCCGCCTCATAAATACAATTATCTGGTTTATCCTGCCATTAGTCACATGCTTATCTCAAAAGTTGCTCGTTTTGCCATTAATACTGTTTGAGCTGTAAGAACTACCACTGTCATACCTTGAGGCTTAAATTTTCACTGTTATGAAAAGTGCACTTCTCTGAGTTATTCAACGAAGAAACAACTGCGACGATGACCTCAGCCTGAAAGACTTTTGCCGATATAACTCAAAAAATCTCTCTTCAGTGCGTTAAAGCAGCCCAGCCACTTCGTTTCTATTCTCCTCTTTTTGCAGTTCTCTCTTACCCTTTTAATAAGATTTTCTAGCTTGCAAAAAACTCTCAACCACAATCTTTCGCACACAACCCTTCTGCCACGCATATGCACGGAATATGCATGGAATATGCAAAGAACAATTTGTGACGCTTTTCTTTTTGTGTAACACTATGTGCAGCCTAAAGTTTTCTTGCCAGCACAGAGTTGATGAGACGGTTGTACTTCCAATTCAAATTCATTCTGTAGAGGACACGCTGAGAGTTGATGAACTTTTCAAGTTGCCTTTCAACTCGCCTGATTTGGAGAATGGCTCCACTTTGGTAGATGTTCGTACCAACAACTACTTTCATAAGGCAAAAGACTGGTTTATGAGCATTTGTTATGGACTTATAGCCTTGTTTCGGTCAACATGCCGCGTAAACTTCTTCTCTTGCCAGACCGATGCTTTCAAATTAAAGCCTTTCAATAATGATTCTGGAAAACGACTTTCCCCGAACCTCGACCCAAGTATGCTCGAAGAGAACTCCTCCTTCATGAATTTCTCACTAGACTAATAGATGTTTTGGTTTTCTTTTTCTTTTGTTTGGACTTTCGGTAGCGACTGATTGATCGAATTCAATATTTGATTGCATGAGGTATGTTCTATTCCCAATTAGTCTTCTCTCACCGAGGTCGATACTACTGCTCACTAGCATAGTGTGCCCGTATCCCCCCGAAGAGTGCGACAGACCGCCCCACCGGTCGGTGTGACTTACCATGCATATTGTATGTAAGATAATGCTCCTTTTGTCTGCATCTATGCTGTAGCGTTTTGATCAAAAAGATGCTCACTCTACTAGACTGAACATCACTACAAGAGTGTTATGGATATCCGAAACTCTCCTATTTCACTTCCGCTGTCTGGTTCATGAGTTTGGCGTTCCGCAGAGGACATACCCTCGAAGTCATTAGAAAAGAAGTAATATTTTCTGGGGCCATTCCTGCTCCTGATAGCCTGTCGATGCTCTTCAAGTCGTCATTCGAAAGTACGTGATGATCTGGGTGAGCTGATGGGTGCCAGCTGGGTGAATGGTTGTGGACTCCAAATAGATTGTCTGGCCGATGCTTGAGGGTCCACATGGTTTAGTCTAGACTTTGTTTAGCAAGAATGAAGATTCAACACTCAGTTCCTCTAGTGCCCGTGCTTCTTTTCATTCCTTGTAGCCTCACTCTTCGTCTAACGTGAAGAAGCTGTGATGTGAAGGATCAGGGGTGAAAATAAGGAGAAAAATGCATTAGCTTACATACACTCGCATGCAGTGAGTGCATAAATGATTACAAGTGATATCTCAACTACGGTGTCTGGATGCACAACTGAAAACCTTACTCCTATTTATCCTCTTTACCTTGAATCCTTCATACTTAGGTAATTTCCAAGTCCATTAACAGCTCTAACCGCACAACTCGAACTTATTGAAAAAGCGCTCCATTCTTGCACACCTCGTTATGCCAAAACAGGTCAAAGACAAGAAGGAAAGCGTATAAACTGGTTTGTCCGGAAGGTGAAGTTGAGTACCACTCCCGTATTCCCCGGAATTGATTACCGTGACATTACCCCCGCTGTGAAAACTCTGGAAGACGAAGAATTTCTATTCTACCCTCCGCAGAAGTTGATAAACAAAGTCATTGGACTATGCCCGCACATCTTCTTCTCATTACCGGCAGTGGGCCTCAAGGTTTCAGAAATGGTGTTGAATCCAAATGTGGATGATGATGAAGTAGTATTGACGCTTAGCGTGAGCGGCTCTTACTCAAAAAGACAATCATCAACCAAAAGCACCAAACTCTGTGAGTTACTGCATCGAGTTGTCAGAGATCCAAATTCCGAAACGATCAATTTTGAATCAACATATAAGAAATTGAACGATCTGGTCAAAACAGCAGTTTATGAAGACAAGCTTTCTTTAAATCACTCATGTTTTCTCTTTAGGCCTTTTGAGATAGGCAGGAATGTGATGACTAATAAGGATGCTGCAGAAAAAGCTATTGAAAGGCTGTTGGAGCCCATTTGTAACCTTTTGTCGTTTGTGGAAAAGGAAAATAATAGTGGGATCCAAACCATTCAGGTATAAAAATCAGCTGGATGAGTCTGACAAGATCAGTCATAGCGCTACGCCAGACATATTCGTCACGGAAAACGGACAACCCCTCGTTTGCATAGAAGTAAAGCGCCCCTTCATTGATTTTAGTGACGACAATGCTTTTAGTGATGTTTTCACACAAGCGGTGAGTCAGTGTGTCGCTTCTGGGACACCTTATGGTATTGTAACAGATTATTTCAACACGCTGTGCTTCAAACTTTTGTTGGAAGAAGAAGATATCCAATCTACTAAAAATAACACCTATGATATAGAGCTTACAGCCAATATGACCATTTATAAGCGTGTCAAGGTGATGTACTACACTGTAAATCATCTTGACTCGGTTAATACGCTGTCATGTGTTCTCGCTGCGCATATTTTCGATGCTAGAGAGGAGAATAAAGACAAAAACAGGCAGCTTCTCTACAAATTGGGTGGTGCATTACAGCTCACGCGTGAGGAAATTGACATAAGAGACTGTCAGAGCTATGAAAATGTTTTGGTCTCTATTGACAGTCAGAACACCAGACAAGATGGGAAATTATGTTTCACACTTGAGGAAGGAGAACCCATTCCACTTTTCATCTACAAAGCCCCCTTCACAGAAGGTTCAGGCATAACCATAGTACACGAGGGCCCTCAGTACAATGCTCAGGTCATCAAGATATCTGGTGATGTTTTCTACGAGATTACAAACGTCGTGCCAAAGGATGACTATTATATTTTGAAAGTTTTCGACCCTGTTAAAGGAAAGTACAAGGAGGAAGCACTAACTTTTTTTGTGCGGGAGTATGAGGCGTACCACCAGCTAAAGACTCTTTGGGGGCAATGTATTCCAAGGTTCTATCGCGCAGGTTACTGTTCGTTTCATGAGGGAGCGGATCAGATTTGGCGGATTGTTCATGATTTTTCAATTCATAGAGGGTTCAGAACCTGATCTTATAGACGATGAAGTGGTAGAATCGGCTGAAGATGGATTGGACATGATGCATGCACTCGGAGTTATTCAAGGAGACGTTAAACTTCGTAACATGATACAGACAGCGGATAAGAAGCTGTTTCTGGTGGACTTTGGCCATTCTACTGGTAAGTACAAGAGAGGCGAGAATCATGCGGATGATAAGTGGTTCTCGAGATGCAAAAATGAAGATAGACGATTTCGTGGACGCGATTGGTGAATCTCTTGAAAAGGTGGGGAGGTTCGAATGTGTGCGCTGCTGAAGTCTGCTCATTCAGCAGGTTGTTATTTATCTATTATTATGTGCATGTTACTTTTTGTGAAAGGGTGGACGCCCGAAATTAAATATGGCAGTACCAGAGTGTGACAAAATATATGGAAATTGGGTTTCTCAGTGCTCACACAATTGTCGCTACTATACTCTTACGAAATAATGCGTTCGCGGACTTTAAACTATGAGTCAGCGTCATCTTAAACAAAACGGGAGTTTAGCTACTGCCTATTCCTACCGTTGTCTTTGATAGTACTCTGTTGCAATTTCTACTCCGCGTTGTGTCCATGAAAAAGTGTCTTTGCACATGATGTCTCTTATGCTTGAATGATCTCACTTCTCGACAACCCACAAAAAAGTGTCAAGGGTGAAAAAGAAAAATTATTACGTCGTGCGATTAGGATTATATTGGAGTGCTTTTCTCCTCTCCTTTGAAACATCAAATTTCTATACCTAAGTGTGTCCTTTCTAGTTTATTCCTTATCAGCAGAATGAAAACCTCTTGAGGCAATAGAGATAAATGGGTAGCCAGAGGAACTGAACTTTGACATTGGCCGCATTGACCACCTCCTTTACCTATCCACACAGTCGAGAAATGATTGTGCCGGGTATTAACAGCTCCTGAATAAGGGCCAGCTCATGCCCATAGTACCCGATTTATCAGTTTTGACATACCATGTGCATGAAACAGGGTCGAGATGCATATACTCCTCCGTTGAGCTTTTGTCGCAATTATGGCTCAATCATAACACTAAAGCGTTGAACTAACCACATAGACAAAAGCTCTCATTTAATCAGATTTTAATGTAGACTCATCGAAAGTAGACTCATCGAAAATAATCATACTAAATGGTCAAAAAGCATAGCCTGGCAACTTGGAGAAGTCTGATACGATTACATAAACACATCATCTCTGAGCCCGTAGCTTCGGTAGACCAGGTAAACCATAAATAGATCATCTCTTCCGCTTCGCTTCAAAGATGATATTACACCCCCACACCATGGACCCACCGTTATCAGACTACGACAGTGACACCTCAAGCGAAGAGAGGGAGGACCAAATTCAGGAAGAACAGATCAAGACAAAAGTCTCTCTTGCAGCCTCCGTTGCATGGGGAAAAGTCCCTCCAAAAACGACCCATCTGTTAGAAGAAGCGGTCCCCAAGATTGAAAAAGTAAACATACGGTTCTTGCCCATTGGCTCAATTCCGGCAATTCAGCCCAAAGTTTTCAAAATCTCCACGTCCCAGCCTTTTTCTACGTTAATACGCTTTCTGGACAAAAAGCTCAAGACTCCACATGTCTTTTGCTACGTTCACAACTCGTTCGCTCCTTCGCCCGACGAGAATATTGGTAACCTCTACAAGAATTTCTCTGTGAATAACGAGCTTATAGTTTCCTATTGTAATACCGTTGCATTTGGATAAACTACTCACTTCAAGATCTACTCACTTTGAGAACTTTTCACTTTTCGTTCCAAAACCATCCACTCTTGGCAGGCACCTCCTTAACGGATTCTGAAAACTGTTCCTGACCGTTTTCGTCGACCCATTTGTTGGACTCTTTGATCCGCGAGGACCCATCCTCAAACCACTCCTGCGTTTTGGTGGTTTTCAAGCCTTGCGGATTAGAGGTAAAAGAGTACGAAGAACCTCTCAAATCGCCCCATTTGGCCAATTCTGTTTCCCCAAACTGCTTCCATTCTTCTCTCTTTTTTTCCGCAGCTTTTTCTCTTTCAAGTCTAACATTCTCCTCCATAGTGCCTCTCCAGTCTAAATAGTCGTTGAAATTAGAGAAAAACTTTCCGTCGAAAGTTGCGCTTTCAACGTCTTCACGAGATAGGCCTTCAGAAGGAATCGAAGCACGCGGAAACAAGCATCTCCAGATGCCTCTTTGGTCCCACCCGGAAAGTCCGCCTTTCTGCTTACACTGAGCGTACACTTTAGCCGAGGGAACAGGGTACGCCGTGAGACCTGATTGATTGTCGAATGGCCATCCCTGGGTGAACATGTCGAGGGACAATGGCACAGCAAACTTGTCGTCATCTTCGAAAAAACTCCAAAGACCAGCAGACTTGGTCACGACGTCACGTGCCATGTCGTTGGAGAGTGAGATCAAACTTTTCAAAGAGTGATCCGAATCGTTGTTATCGTCTTTGTCAAAAAACCCCATTATGCAATGTGTTTCCAGAAATTTCCAAATGCACTCATTTCTCACCATGCACTCAAAAAAGATCTCTAAAAATCGTAATCCTCTTCGTATGGCCTGAAAAACCACCCAAAAGTAATGATACTAGTGTAGATGAGCACGCCGCCGCAGATACTCATGAGAAGCGACCATTGCGAGATGAGCGCAACGTGGTGCAGTAGTATCGGGAGAGCAGTTCCGCTCACCAGTAAAAACCCCGTTAAAAAGTGACCGAATTCTGCCACTGAATTGGGACCTGCAGAATCTGACAAGAAATCAGACTCGTAAAATTGCGTAAGCGAAGAACAAATCGCGTTGGGAATCGGAGCCATGAGAAACATGGCCACTGTAAAGTTAGAATGGAGAATAAAATCAACCACTTACAAACCAAAATCGGCCACCAGTTGTGGAATAAAGCACATGAGAGCACAATAAGCAGAAATCCCACCGCTAAGACTATTGAAAGCAGAATGAGTTTGGCCAAAGGTGCTGATTGCATTGTTTTTTTGCACTCATTTTACGCAGTTCATTTTACAGAAATGCCCCTGAGTTTTTCTGAACTGATGAATTATCCTCTAGAGCTAAAGAGTATTGATATTCTGATCATTGAAGCGAAGCGGAAATAATCACCGACGTACCTTGTGAGGGCTTTTCTTGATAACGAAAGGATTTTGGTGCGGAAGGGATGAGGCGAGTCATCAATGTAAAGTGGAAATGATGACTTGTGATTGTTTTTATGAGCTAAATGGAGACTATAATGCAATAAAAAAAGAAGCAGGAGGAGAATCCAGCGGGAGGTTGCGTAGAAGAGCATATATAAAGCTCAGCATCTTTATTTATCGTTATCAAGGGCTCCTTTGTCTGTGAAGAAGGTGAAGAATGACGCCGAAATATATGTATATCTTCCATGACTTAAGTGAGTAGGATTTTAAGTTGGTATTCATAGTGGAAGCATGCGAGTGCAACTAATGCTCAAATTTGTCTATACTTGAAGCTACCTCCCAGCAGGTTTTTCGGATGCGCGGTGTGTGGATGAATGAAAGGAGCACATCAAGTTCCGATGGTGCCCAGTGAAGATAAGGTGGTTTTTTTCAGCATGAAGAATTGTCTTTGTGCTTTTATCCTCTCTATCATGCTATATTCTTTAAACAGTCTTTATGAATCTATCAACTTATGTCGGAAAAAAGGATATGAAGCACCCCCAAGCTATACAAAGCTCGGCAGTGTAGTGGTACCACGGCCAATTAGGTATACCTAAGTTAGACTCCAATCTGAGCCGTTTTTACCGTCTCCGGCAAAGCTCTGTTATCTTCGCAAGCAGATACTGTATGACTGTACTTTATAGATACTCTCACGTGTACGGCTAGACCAAACAGTCGGAGTTATCAATAGATCAGTTTGGCGGCTACAGGATAAAACTCTGGATACTTTTCACGATTCTGATCCCACCATTCTTGAGGTCTCTTGGGGAATTTTTTAATCGGCTGCCTCAAACAAGTAGAGAAATCATCGTCACTGTGTACGCTCATATGGATCATAAGGTACAAAAAGGGCGCCTCAAAATATGGAATAGGTTTTAGACTGTGCAAGCTTCTGAAAGCAGAGAAGGATATCCCTCACCTTTACTGAACGGTGAAGTATGACAAACTTTCTGAGATGCCCGGCTGCAACGAATCTATATAATAACTGACCAACACTATCCCCTAAATAGTTTCTTTGAGCTCGTATCATTTTTTCGAACATATCATGCATCCGTTGCCATGCAAGTCAAAGACAGTTATGTCGTTTCTATAAGAATTTCGATTCAGCAGACCTTCGAAATGAGCCGCTTCGACTATTTACAGCTTAAAAGCAAACAAAAAGACTCTTTACGCACTATAAGGATCTAAGTCAAGGACGAACGGACATGTGGTGAAAATGCCGAATGGCTCTTTTAGCCATCCGAACAAGCTGTCTCGTTTTGCCTTGTCACTGGGCACTACTGTTTGAACCAAGGATCCATTTGAGCTAATGTAATTTGTTGCGCATGAAAGGTCGCTCATGCATACAGATGAATAATTATTACTTCCTCCATGACTTTGAGTGAGTCCGGTTACGTATTAAACATTGTTTCCGTTTAAACACTGCGATGAGGTAGACTGGGTACAGTAACATATAAACACCTTGGGACACTGCTGCTTTGTCGTTGAGATGGATCCACCATTTGAACAGGCTCGGAAGAGTATCGGCAGGTCTGGAAGGGCTGGAAATTTAGCTTCAATCTCTCAGAATCGATCCTTTTGAAACCTGCTGCGGGCTAACTAATAATGTTGAAATTCATGATTTCTTCAAGTGAAATTTCAAATATACAAACCTGCCGTTCTCAGATCGTTTTCTTATCATACTTCTAGAAAATTATAGTCTGGAATATTCTCCAATGCTCCATGCATATCCACGCATGTGCATATCAATTCAGAATTTCAACAGCACCAACCAAAATAATATATGTCCGAGTGCAATGGAAGAGTCTCTACGGTGAATGTACTTTACCTAAGGTATTTTCTGAGACACGACAAGGCTTTCCTACTCTCTCACGCAAGCCTTGACTCCAACAGCTCCTGAAATCAACTACGGTCCGCCCATGGAAACAGACTCACTGAAACTATCGCTATACGACTTCGTTAAACTATATACAATACATTAGTTCTTTGGCTCCTCTGACTGAGAGTTGTTTTGGTCTTTGTACATCTTTTCAAACAACTTGAGCGAAGCGTTTTGCAGCTCCTCGGTCTTTGTCTTGATACTCTCAGCGTCTACGCCTTCTTCACCTGCGTTCACCTTGATGACGGTCTCTCTGAGCTCGGCAATTTGTTTCTTGAGTCCCTCAGCCTCAGTAGCGTCAACCTTGTCCTTGAACTCGTTCAAAGAGTTTTCAGTGTCGTTACACAGTTGGTCAGCCTTGTTGGCCACTTCAATAGCATCCTTCTTCTTCTTGTCTTCGTCCTTGTACTTTTCAGCATCGTTAACCATCTTCTCAATCTCCGACTCGGACAAACCAGAAGATCCGGCAACCTGGATAGAGCTGTCCTTTCCGGAAGCCTTGTCCTTTGCGTTAACGTTGATGATTCCATCAGCGTCCAAGTCGAAGGAGACTTCGATTTGAGGAACACCCTTTGGAGCAGGTGGAATTCCAGCAAGGGTAAAGTTACCAATGAGCTTGTTGTCGCGCACAAGTTCTCTCTCACCCTGGAACACTCTAATCTCCACAGAGGTCTGGCCAGCGGCGGCGGTGGAGAAGATTTGAGATTTCTTGGTAGGGATAGTTGTGTTTCTTGGAATGAGTCTAGTGAAAACACCGCCCAAAGTTTCAATACCGAGAGAAAGTGGAGTTACATCCAACAACAAAACGTCCTTGACCTCACCGGACAGAACGGCTCCTTGCACGGCGGCTCCAATGGCAACAGCCTCGTCTGGGTTGACAGCCTTGGATGGCTCTCTGTTGAACAGGCTCTTGACGGTGTCGAAAACCTTTGGCATTCTGGTCATACCACCAACGAGGAGAACCTCAGAGATGTCAGAAGTGGCGAGCGAAGCGTCTTTGAGCGCCTTTTTCACCGGTTCTACGGTTCTCTTGACGAGCGGCTCAACAAGGTTCTCAAATTGCGATCTTGAAAGCTTCATGTTGATGTGCTTAGGACCAGAAGCGTCTGCAGTGATGAAAGGCAAGTTGATCTCGGTGGCCACGGTAGAAGAAAGCTCAATCTTGGCCTTTTCAGCAGCTTCTCTGATTCTTTGAATGGCCATTCTGTCTCCACTCAAGTCCATTCCAGACTCCTTCTTAAACTCCTTTACAATGTGGCGCACAAGGGCGATATCGAAATCCTCACCTCCCAAATGGGTGTCACCGTTTGTAGACTTGACTTCGAAAACTCCAGAGTCAATGTCCAAAATGGAAATATCAAAAGTACCTCCACCCAAGTCGAACACGGCAACAACCTTAGAGTTGTCCTTGTCCAAACCGTAAGCCAGAGCGGCAGCAGTTGGCTCGTTAACTACACGGGCAACGTTTAATCCAATAATGGCACCGGCATCCTTGGTGGCTTGTCTTTGAGAGTCGTTGAAGTAGGCAGGAACGGTAACAACAGCGTTGTTGACGGTTTTACCCAAATAAGCTTCGGCAGTCTCCTTCATCTTGTTCAAAACGAACCCACCAATCTGGGCTGGAGAGTACTTTTGTCCTCTGGCTTCCAACCAGGCGTCGCCGTTGGTGTGTTTGACAATCTTGTAAGGAACCTCGCTCAGGTCTCTTTGCACCTCCTTGTCTTCGAATCTTCTTCCGATCAATCTCTTTGTAGCGAACAGAGTGTTTTCCGGGTTAACCACAGCCTGTCTCTTGGCTGGGATACCAACGAGTCTTTCGCCCTCTTTGGTAAAGGCAACGACTGAGGGAGTGGTTCTGGAACCTTCGGCGTTTTCAATGATTTTAGGCTGTTTGCCCTCCATCACCGCCACAGCCGAGTTGGTGGTTCCCAGATCGATACCAATAACCTGGCCGTTGATCTTTTGCGACTGGAAACGGGTAAGCAGCGGCTTACGAGGAACGCTTCTCAAATTTCTAGCTAGATTTGCAAGCATGTTGAGAGTTGTAGACGGTGCGTTGTTTTATACAGGCAAGCGTAGAATAGTCTGGAAAAAATGGGTCGGATTACCCGGATAAGAAGTGAAAAGGTTGTGCGGGGCACGACCTTTCATTTTTCCAACCATCTAAAGCACGTGACATGAGATGCATGAAGATGCATATAGTTCATGTACGCTAGAATACCATTTATCCCTTATTACTTTGAGGAGTCCGAGTTTCTCCCAATGGTAGCTGAATTATCAAACATAGCTGAAGCAAAGCGGAGATACTCTCAAGAGTACTGTAGAGTCATATGTACACAAGGATGATTCCGTTTGGAACATCGATACCCGGGATGTAGTCATCGCTCTTATTGGCATGAACGACCGTTTCATTTGCGAATATTGGCCAAGGGGTAATTGTTGAAAAGCTTCGCTGAAAGTGATATTGAAGAGATTGGTTTGAGTCAGTTTTAGGTAGTTAGCAGACGTGGTATGTAGATTCATTGTGTTCTCCTCTTGCTCTGGACATCAATAGGCCACGGTGTGTGACACCTTTCACTCCCGTTCTACGCCAGACGTGACATCAATCCCGCTTTAAACGATGGATTCGACCCTATAAAAGAAAAATAGTAGGCGGAAGAAGTAACTAGAGATACCTTTGAGCGATAGTATGAGGTGTACTATCAGTTGAGGACTCTTTGGCAGTATAATGGTCATTTTTTGGTTCGTAACGTG
The DNA here is from genome assembly GCA_030570875.1 of Citeromyces matritensis. NCBI lineage: Eukaryota > Fungi > Ascomycota > Pichiomycetes > Pichiales > Pichiaceae > Citeromyces > Citeromyces matritensis. Next base: position 123 of record JAJLWQ010000422.1, on the reverse strand, counting down.
TAATCTTGCGGAAAACATCACCAAATATATTCATAACCCTGGCATTGTATCTAGAGCCCTCTTATACTATGGTCATGCCTGAACCTTCTGTGAAGGGGATTTCATACATGAAATGCAATGTGG
>JAJLWQ010000421.1:7379-26491 GCA_030570875.1 Citeromyces matritensis | reverse complement strand
TGCCGAAACGTTAAAAAACGAGAGAAACTCAGCTCGTTTTGCTATTTTAATCCTTTGAAGCCAACAGCCCCATACCTACCAGCAATCCTATGGTACGCTTCTCGAGAAAGTACGGCTGTTCGATTATCATGTTGAGTAACCGTGGGAAATACCTTCTTCTCCCTATTGATTTATGCGCCTTTCGAGATTGTGGGTCTCGAGGCACTCAAAGACTTTCCAACGGTTACAGCGCATATGCACAATCATGCATGCTCAGTTAATCCGTCCGCGCGCATGTCGGGATGTGCTCGGTTATGAATGCCCCACCTTGCGCAGCAATTTAAACTTTATAGAGAATACTCGAAAGCAATAAAGACAATAAACTATAAATATCTCGAATCCTCTAGTAATCAGTAACATGTCCGAACTAGCTACTCAAATAAAAATCAACCTTAACGACGGCCACCAAATTCCTGCGCTGGCGCTGGGATGCATTTGGGATAACGAGCACGATGGATGGGACGAGCTAGTCTACCAAGCCATTGTTGCTGGCTATCGTCATTTCGACACCGCTGAACACTACGGTTCTGAGAAGTGGGTAGGAAAGGGAATCAGAAGAGCAATTGAAGATAAAATTGTGTCCCGCGGTGAACTTTTTGTAACGTCAAAAGTGTGGCCTACTTTCCACGATAAAATTGAAAAGTCCTTTAACAAGTCGATGAGCGATTTGGGACTTGACTATATCGATTTGTACTTGCAGCACTGGCCGTTGCCCATGAAGGGAGACGAAAATGGTCAGCCATCTTGTCCAAGAGACAGTGAGGGAAACCCTCTGTACGACGAATCGAGTGATTTCGTCAAATTTTACAAAGACGTTGTGGATTTCGCAAAGTCTACCGGTAAAATCAAGTCTGTTGGTGTATCCAACTTTAACATCCAGCATTTGGAGAAAATCATCGAAGAGACAGGAGTTACTCCTGTGGTGAACCAAATTGAAATTCATCCATGCTCACCTCAACTGCAATTGGTGGAGTATTGCAAAAAACATAATATTGTCATTGAAGCGTACGCTCCATTGGGAGCTCCACCTGCACCTCTCAAGGATCTCCCGCTGGTGGCACAATTGGCTGATAAATACGTGTGTGCCCCAACCAACATACTCACTTCGTACCATATAGTAAGGGGCAATGTTGCTATCGCGCGTACCAGCAACTTGGAGAGGGCTAAAATTAACATGAAGTTTGTCAGGCTGACGGACCACGATATGGCCGCATTGGACCATCTTGGTGTAACCAATCCAAAAAGATTCTGGCAGGAAGACTGGGGGGTTCCGCTGGGGTTTGATAATTACAAAAAGACTTTTTCAAAAGCTTGATGCAAGTTAGTTGCATGCCGTTGCATGACGATGCATCAAGGTACATACAGCGTATACAAAGGAATGAAATTCTCAGCTTTACAACGCAATGAAAGGCACTGACGTTATTTTAACTTTGAACAATGGTGTAAGAGTTCCTGCTATGGGACTGGGAACTGTCGCACCAGAGGAAAACAGGGCAAAGATGGTTGACAATGTGGTAGAAGCTATCAAGATTGGATACCGCCATATCGACACAGCGTGGTGATACGGGATTGAGGACCTTGTTGGCAAGGCTCTTCAACGTGCATTCAAAGAGGGTATCGTGACGAGAGAAGAAATGTTTATCACCACCAAGGTATGGCCCACTATGTACGATAAGGTGGAGCAGTCGCTTGACGTTTCCTTGAAAGATCTTCAACTCGATTACGTTGACATGTTCCTTCAACACTGGCCTCTATGCATGAAGTCTGGCGAGGACGGATATCCTACCGAGCCCAAAGATGCTGACGGGAATTGGTCGTACGACGAGAATGCTGATTACTTGGACACTTATAAGACGATGATTGAGATTTACCAAAAGACCAACAAAGTCAGGGCTATCGGAGTATGCAACTACACTGTTCCTCTGATGGAGCGTTTGCTCAAGGAAACGTCTGTGGTTCCTGCCGTTAACCAAGTGGAGCTGCACCCACAGCTCGCACAGAGAGACCTTGTACAGTTCTGTGAGTCGCATGCTATTCTGATGGAATCGTACTCTCCTTTAGGATCTGGAGGAGCACCTGTGCTTAAACTTCCATTGGCTGTCGAACTTGGCAAGAAGCACAATGTCACAGCCTCGGAGATTCTTCTATCGTACCATGTTAGTTCCGGTAGAATTGTTCTTCCAAGAAGTCACAACCCAAAGAGACTGGCACAGAACACTATTGTTGTTGAGCTTAGCGAAGAAGAGCTTTCTGCTTTGGATAAAGTTGAGGATGAGTCGCCTAAGCGCTATATTCAATGTGCTTGGTCAAAGGTGGTAGGCTACTCTCACTGGACCGATAATTAGATAGCAGTATTGGAAGAGTGATCATGTTTGGTAGGTTTATAAATGAAAGTAGTGAATCGGACTGCAGAGCTGCATAAAGGTGCGTCAAATCTCGGATGCCGCGAAATCCATCGCGAAACCATCGCGAAATACGGAACTAAGGTGAACCCGAGCCGAAAGGGTTAACCTGGCTTTTTTGGAATGCTGTTTGATTGAGGTATTGTTCTCTGATAATGATTTTAGATGGATGTGAAATAGTTTTCTTTGAGCGACAACGCGGTATATAGTGTGTCAACTTGCCTCGTAATGAGTTGCAGAGAAGGATAATTGATTGATTCTTTTGTAGAATAGTGATTGCATGCCCAAAACTGCCAAAAACACAAAAAGATTGCAGCACCTGAGTTTCGCGTATGGTCTCCCACTACACTACTTGGTCAGGCTCTTAACAGCTTAACCACAGTTGATCGGACGGGAAACGGTGCTTTCTGCTAAATTGGACCGCAACCGAAAGCCTCTGAAAAGTGGCAGATTGTGTGCGATGTAGCTGCTCAAAATAGGGTCACAATTTTTATATGAATCACTGCAACCATCTACAACGACATGTAAATGATTCAACAAGTGCAACTAGGCCACAAGTCATAACGTTCCAAGTTACTTGAACGGTTCATCGAATGGGCAAAGTTTATCCAGGCATGAGTATTTCTTTTCAAAAACCTTCGCCTCTCTCGCAGTAAAACTTTTAAACAGGAAAAGCTCCTACCAGATCATATATCTCATCCGCTATGCATCAATGATCTGCCTTATCGACAGTACACAAACCAATGCCATTAGTGAAAGCGAGAAACTATCTCGTCGTGCGATCATTGAAGCGTAGGACTTGAAGGTAAATTAAGCCCTTCTAGATCTGGCTGATTCAATACACTTTGCCTATGAACAACCATAGCTATATATGTTTTCATCCATACCACTATAAACTACCTTAGTGAGGAAATAGCGGTTGGCGACGAACATCCTGCCACATGGTCTTGTCTGATCTGACGCGAAATAACGGAAACAAGCGAATAAGAGACTGGCATTCTTATTCACCTCCCTCAGTCTTGAGAAAGCACCTTCAACTGGGTCACTTCAGTAAATTACATCAAAGAATCATTATCATCGACTAGAATCCAGTCATCAGTACCTTGGAATTGTATGTCCTAAAGCACATCATGTTGACTGGCTTCGAGTTATTTAACATAGTCTTAGCGAACGAGGGATCAATTATGTGGACTCAGAAGCTATTCCCATTAGGTATACTAGCATGTCTTCTGGTGAACCACCTTGGAAGCTGAGAAGATCATAAAATTGTGATCATGAGGCGATCCGAAATGTGGAGACGAAAATGAAATTAGAGATGAATGTAACCAGATTACAAGTCAAACAATCCTCTAGTCAAGTTACTCAGAAAAGAAAAAAATTGAGTGCAAAATAACAATGCCACCATTAGTCAAAATATGTGGTCTTCAGTCATTGGAACCAGCTGAATGCGCCATCGACAACGGCGCCAATATGCTGGGGGTAATAATGGTACCTAATAGAGCCAGAACAGTTGATCACGAAATTGCGCGTGAAATTTCTCAGCTTGCCAAGAGGAAACGAATTGAAAACCAGTCACGATTCGTTGATTCTAGAGATTTACTGAAAGAGCTCAACACCCAAAAAGGAAACTGGTTCGATGAGGCGAAAAAGCTGATCGAGGAAAATGGACCTTTTCTTGTGGGAGTATTTAGAAATCAGCCTCTTTCAACAGTAATCAATCTTGCAGACTCTTTACAGCTTGATTTTGTTCAGCTGCATGGCTCTGAAGATTTCGAAACGTTCACATCTTCGATCCCCGTGCCGGTGATTCCTCGGTACACTTTGGAAAAGAGTTCCCATTCGCAGATCACAGGCCGGCATGTTTTGCCTTTGTTAGACTCTGAGACGGGCGGCGAAGGTAAAACGATTGACTGGGATCAGTGCGCTGCTTTGGGAAAAAATTCAGGAAAATATATACTTGCTGGAGGATTGAATGCTGATAATGTGGCTTCAGCAGCTCTTTTACCGGGTTGCATTGGAGTGGATGTGAGTGGAGGAGTTGAAACTGACGGTGTGAAAGATTTGCAAAAAATTGAGCTCTTTATCAAGAATGCATTGGCCGTTGTATAAATCATCCAATGTGAGCAGGGTGGAAATTCAATAAAGTGCATAAATTAGCACTTTCCCGATAGACAGAGGGAGGCTTTTGTTCTTTGGAGAATCGTTATGGCGACAATTGAGTTCATGGCTTTGAATGTACTATCTTCATTATCAGAACACGGCGGAGAAAGTCTATAGCATCCAGCTATCACACCATGACTTATATGCAAGCTCGCATCATTCACTTTTCGTGGAATGTGCTTGTATTCGCAATGTGACCAAGTGAAACAAACTTAGCACAGGATGCGTCTCCTCTCTTTGCGTTTCAGAGCTACATAAAAATGTTTCTCACTTGGTTTCTGTTGAGAGTTCACCAATGTTTGGTCACCTAATGAGTGGATAAGAAGGCTTAAGTGTGTCTTTATATGACTTGTGAGTTAGTTTAAGGGTCTTCATTTGTGACCCATCACTCTATCTGGCTCGAAAAGTCGAAAATGAATCTAGATGACTCTCGGACCAGACGATAATCTGACTTCTGGAACGTTGATCTTTTTCCAATACAAATGGGCCCACATGTTGGGCAGTCTGATTGAAACGATCCGAACCTGACGACCCTTATTCGATTGCTCTGAGAACTACATTTCTGATCGGTTCTTGATCAAAGAGAAATGCATGCGTTTGCCTTTTCAAGATCACAGATTCTAGTCTGAAAATTCATGTTTCGGATTACGTTTGTGGATGCAGCCGATAAATCATTATTCTCGAAGGCTGTACAAAAGTAAATTTCTTGTTGATGGTAAAAGTAGAGCAGACAGGATATTCAATCATTGTGATAGAAGTGTGCTCATAAAAGTTTTTGTGCATGTGATTCACTTCATCCACAAGGTTGAGCTCAAGGGCAAGCAGCATTTTGTGGTGGACGGACCATTCTGCTGATTGAGACAATAAAGAAGGTCAAGAGTAGAAAACGTTAGAGTATGTGTCAACTAATAATGGGATGAATAAGAACAAAAAATCTTGTTTAAACCTGAAATGAATGACGAATTCGCCGCAGAGTTCTACTTGGTCAATAAATGGCTGATGAACGGATCAACAGGGCTCATTAAACAAGTGATGTCAATGCAAAGATATCGGAACCCAGAGGGCTCATTCTACTCACAGTGGATAAGATGAAGGTGCCAATATAAAGATGCGCCGTCTCAAGATCTGAGAACACCGATACTGAAATTTGAAGAATCAGCGCGTTGTCACTGGAAGTTTAAAGAGATTCGTGAGGAGTTTGATTGCGACGAAGCGTAAGCTGATTCCGCAGCAAAAGGCATATGTAAGGATGTATCTGTGACGCAAAATATCTGAAACGCAGATTGTGTCACGCATCTAAACACCTCGGCGCCTTAAACCCAATCTCACGACGTTTCTCTTTGTTACTTCATTACTTGTAGTCATCCTATGATCTACGCCATGTGATTCCATGCAATCAGTTAGGACAAAGAAGTAGATAGTAGTACACAACGCAAAATCTCAGCTCACCAGAAAGAACACAGGTGCTTTTGTCGTTCTGAGAGGTTCTCAAGATCAATTTTTGGCAAAAGCGTCACAAATCGCACACTGGAGATCAATTAGATCTCTCACTCTGTTGCCTGTTTCGTAGTCATGAGCAAGACCAAAATCCAAAACACCTTCTTATCCGCTGTCTGTATCATGTTACGAAGTACAACGTCCCCATGAATGATTCCGTGTTCTTGTATCATGTCCAGTCCATCTTCAACCGATTCTACCACTTCATCGTCTGTAAGATCAGGTTCTGAACCCTCTATGAATTGAAGAATCATAAACAATCCGTTAAATCTGATCCGTTCTCCCTCATGAAACGAACAGGAACCTGCGTGATAGAATCTAGGAATACATTGCCCCCAAAGATCCTTCAACTCGTCGTACGCCTCATACTCCCGCACAAATGTATCTCTCATTTCCTCTCCCTTGTATTCCCCTTTCACCGGGTCGAAAATCTTCAAGATATAATGATCATCGATTGGCGAGACACCTGTAATCTTGTGGAAGACTTCACCAGATATCATTAGAACCTGCGCATTGTACTGAGGGCCCTCGTGTATTATGGTTTTGCCTGAACCTTCTGTGAAGTGGGCTTTGTAGATGAAAAGTGGAATGGGTTCTCCTTCCTCAAGTGTGAAACATATTTTCCCATCTTGTCTGGTGTTCTGACTGTCAATAGAGACCAAAACATTTTCACAGCTCTGACAGTCTCTTATGTCAATTTCCGCACGCGTGAGCTGTAATGCACCACTCAACTTGTAGAGAAGCTGCCTGTTTTTGTCTTTATTCTCCTCTCTAGCATCGAAAATATGCGCAGCGAGAACACATGACAGCGTATTAACCGAGTCAAGATGATTTACAGTGTAGTACATCACCTTGACACGCTTATAAATGGTCATATTGGAAGCTCTATATCATAGGTGTTATTTTTAGTTGATTGGATATCTTCTTCTTCCAACAAAAGTTTGAAGCACAGCGTGTTGAAGTAATCTGTTACAATACCATAAGGTATCCCAGAAGCGACACACTGACTCACCGCTTGTGTGAAAACATCACTAAAAGCATTGTCGTCACTAAAATCAATGAAGGGGCGCTTTACTTTTATGCAAACGAGGGGCTGTCCGTTTTCCGTGACGAATATGTCTGGCGTAGCGCTATAACTGATCTTGTCAGACTCATCCAGCTGATTTTTATACTTGAATGGTATGGAACCCAGTTGCGCCTTTCTTTTCCACAAACTAGAGAAAAGCCCACAAATGGGCTCCAACACGTTTTTAAGAGCGTCTTTGGTAGCATCCTCATTAGTCATCACATTCCCGCCTATCTCAAAACCCTCGCAGGGTGCATATATTCTGCTTCTGTCTCCATGATTTGCCGTTTTGACCAATTCGTTTAATTTCTGATAAGTTGAATCAAAATTGATCTTTTCAGAATTTGGATCTCTGACAACTCGATGCAGTAGCTCACAGATGTCGGTGCCTTCGTTTGAGTAAGAGCTGATGACGCCAAATTTTGCTTGATCATCAAACTCTCCATTTAACCCCATTTCCAAAACCTTAAGGCCCATGGCCGGCAATGAGAAAAAGATATGCGGCCTTAGTCTAATGACTTTCTCTGCTAACCCCTGCGGAGGGCAGGATAGAAAGCGTTGGTCCTCTAGAGTTTTCACAGTAGGGGTAATGGCACGGTAATCAATTCCGGGGAACACCGGGGATACCAGTTTATACGCTTTTTGTTTTCGTCTCGAACCTGTTTTGGCATAATGAGATGTAGATGATGGGTTGTGCGGGTAAGACTGTTGATGGATTTGGCAACTACAAAGTATGGAGAATTCGAGGTGAAAAGAGGATAAATAGGAGTAAGGTTTTCACCGTCACTGATGCAATAATTTATGCACTCACTCTGCATACATTTGCAGGGTCTTTCCCTGAAGAACTTTCATTGGCTTCTTTACCTTCAAGTAAGTCTTTTATTGGTCCTTGAGTCACAAACGTTGTATCTCAGTCAAACCTCAATATAGGCACTCGGGGAGCTCGCAACAGAGTTTACAACGGTAATTTGAAAGACACCTCGTCACTCAGGGGTCCTTCAAACACAGAGGATACAGCAGCTTTAATACTGATTGTCTTTTGTCAGCAATAGTGCAGGCATTAAACATAACTACCACTTAACAAACATACACAATATCCCCAGCTAGTACCCGAACCATAAGATGGAAAATTGCTTGGCTAAAATGTCAACTTTCAAGGGGAAAATGACGACAGTAGTTACCTTCTACATGTAGTGATCTAGTCGCTTACTTTGGATTAAGACCAAATATTATACTCCACTGCAATGCACAGTAGACCGTGTAAATACCCGTTGTCATAGGAGTAGAACCAAAGACCTAAAAAACAATCACTCCATAGGCAGATAAAGCTCCTGTTACATTCCATCTCGAATCTTCTATGGGTGACATTCTTGCCTAGTCATCTAGCTGTTGTCGGACAATTGCCTTTGATTCGCTCATAACACGATATTTCGAGGGCTCGCCTCGGTCGAGAAAATTAGACAACACTGATTGGCTAGAACCCACTATGCATATAGCATAAAAAAGAGAATTGGAAGCATAACTACTGATAAGGCAACATCTCTCTAGAGCGAAAGCGCAAAATTTAAGCGAAAACCAATTTTACATCCACTGATTGGTAACTAACGATAATAGTAGAAGCTTCCCAGTGAGACAATCCATGATAAAGGTCACCCAGTCGTGGCTAACTCTCATCTTTTTTACTGAAGACTACGAAAGCATTTGCAAGGAAGTATAAGGGGATAAGAGACAATCAGATACCAAGATAATACTCAATTCCAGTCCTTCCGGACAAGCTGAGTTGGAGGTTCAAAAGCAAGTATGGTTTCGTGTTCAGAAGATGCTCCCACACAAGAGCCATCATCTCTACGATTTTAGTTTTATATGCATTGATGGGCTTCTCAGACTTGTGGAAAGCTTTCTTTCCTTCACCACGTACTGTTTCAGTATAATGAGAGCGTTGTGGTGGAGTCTATTCTCCCACAGAGTGCATGAAATGCATGCATAAGTATGCATCTTCATGCACCTGGTGCGGCGGAGCTGCATAATCAGAGCATAAAAAACTACTCTAGTCACGATCAATCAATGTCACAAATAAAACCTTAACAGTAAATTTTCTACAGATCTAATAGAACATCGCAATCGTTGCTTTTAGCACTTCTACACACTAAGCAGAGTTCCCAGAGATGTAAAACCACTTGTCAATAGACTTGTCCACTGGTGCAGCAGCCAATTTGCGTTCCGCAGGAACAGACTGGGCGGCAGCTTCCTCAAACGAAGCAGTGTTGGAGAGGGTGGTGTTGGTGAGATCAATGTCGCCGGCATCGGCCTTTCCTGCAATGAGTCTTTGCCACGCCTCGGAACACTCGTTGATAACCTCCTGAGCGTACTTCTTGTTCTTGCACTCTCCGGAAAAGGCAAACTGGTTTTCTGGCTTTCCGTCGGGGATCTTGTAGATTCTGAACCATTCGTTAGTGGCTCTCAACAAACCGGGCATGTGCTTTTCAACGTCTTCAACGTCGTTCAACTTGGAAGCGAGCGGGTCGTTAACGTCGACAACAATAACCTTCCAGTCGGTCTCACCCTCGTCCAAAAGGGCCATGACACCAAGCACTTTAACCTGTTTCACTTGTCCCACGTAACCAACAGCCTCACCGATCTCGCAAACGTCCAACGGATCGTTGTCTCCGTTAGCCTTTGTCTCTGGGTGAACACTGCTTGGGTCTTCCCATGTTTGAGGGAAGGCACCGTAGTTGTGGATGTATCCGTGGTGAGGGAAACAGTTTCTCACAAATCTCAATTTTCCCTTCTTGGTATCCTGCAAGATTGGGTTGAGCTTTTCCTCTTTGGAGATTTCCAACTTGGCGTTGGTCCATCTGGGCACTTCCACAATCATGTTGAGGATCTGCTTAGACTCATCTGCGTAAAGAGGAACGTCGTGGAACGCAGAAACGGGCTTGCCGTTCTGCTCGATGAAAACTCTGTACTCCAGAGTGTTTGGTGCGCCAATTTGACGAGTGCTGAAGGACATTCTGTTGGTGATTTTTCAGGTGTGCGGTTGGGAGATTTATGGGCGACCGCAAAAGGGTTACCCGGCTCGATGAGCTATGAGCACGTGAGTACCTTGGAGAGCTTGGCTTGAGGGGCAAAGCGGGGCTGAGTATTACAAAGGGGGAGTTTCCTCCCTGTGAGGGCATGAACTTGTGGCTCTCTGGGCTGGGTTTGTAGAGTGAAAAGGGTTAGTGGTGAGAAAGTACGGGAGTAAGCGGGATTAAGCGGATTTAGACGGAGACTTTAAATAACACGCTGTTTCGCGTTGTCTGGTTGATATATTTTGGAGTAGTGGATTTGTTTGTCCTGCCCTTGTGAAAGGTTACCTGACGGTATGGCTATTTTATGTCTATTTCAAGCTGGCATTCGAATGAGCCGATTGTGTTATTCATTTGATTCTATACAATAAGCCACTTCAGCAAAGCCTTCCATATAGACAGCGATGACGTACTGATGCAGATTATTCAAGATGGCTGTTGTATGATGGCTGGAGTGATGTCGTTTGAAAAGTATGCCAATAGTTGTGAAAACTATTTTGACCAAGCAGATGAGAGTTCCATTGAATGTCTTAGTATGATCATTCGCATCCACTTTGCCTAACTCTGCTTTAATGGTGTAAATCAATCAAATCTCAACTCTCGTTGTGATATCTTCTGGGTTGTTTGACTTCTTAAAATGACCAAATTTCGAAAATTGTCCCAAGAACTGAAAGACTCACATGCTTTATCGAGAGAGATGTGAATTCTTGGTCTTGAACCATTCAACTTCCTCTGTTGAATATCCTCTATATTAATCGGCAACTATGAACAACTTTCCAGGATTCATTTGACTTGCGTGCTCTACGTCAAGCAGTAAAAGGCATCAGACACAGTTACTTTAAGTGTTTGATTTCAAGAAACACTGCTGAGTATAATGGCGAAGGGAAAGAGAAACAGTATGCACACTGCAACTGTACTGGTATGCATATGGACAACAAACTAGTTGATAGTAATTTATTGATGACACGTTGATAGGACTTCCTATGTGTTCTTCTCGAAAGTTGATCAAATAATTAAGCGGTGATCTTTGATGAGAAACAGCGACCGGAACGACTGTGTTTAATTCTTACACAGCTATAACTGAGTATACCTGTACGAGGGAGATGTATCCGTGAAGGGCATTTAAAGGGAGTTAGACAAGTCTGGAAAGTCTTGATTTCTCCTTTAAGGCATATAAAGTGATATACTCAAGCAGTCTTTGAATAAGGCTGATAAAGCATAGCATGAACGAGAAAAAACATGACTGCGTCATCGGCTTTTTTTATCGGGCAGCCCACAGCATATTTGATTGGCCAAAGAAAAGTTGCTCACACTATGCACTTCCTGGGTCGAGTTCTTTGGGAGAAGAGAACCCTCACTGCTCAATCAAACAATCCGGATGTGCGTATAAGCATGGAGCAAGATGACATGTATCATCTCCTGGTCCCACCCTGCAGAAACGTTGATTCGTCCAAAGTGCTTTTTGAATTCTTGAAAGTCTCAAGAAGATTGTGCAAGAGGAGAACTGAGTCCTTTGACAGCGTGTGACTCTTCTCGCTTATAGGGAGAGAAGAGTTGTATGCGGTGCATCAATGTGGGCCGAACTAAAGTCCTAAGGAGCTTTCTGTTCGGCAAGTATAGGCGCAGTTACCTGACAAGATAATTCTCGATTATTGTACCGGCAACATTACAATTACGTAGGTGCAGCGTGGATATAAATGAAAGGGGTCATAAAAGGGCACAAACCCTAGCAGCAAGGCATATGGCACAGGCATAAAGGCAGAAAAAGGCAACACTTGAGGATCCTATTTTTGATAGAATGCTTTAAAAGGGTTTGCTTGCTGACAGACCTCAATCCTTCGAATGCCACCCCAATCGGATATCTTATCTTGCCGATGGTCGCATATATGACACTGTCCACTCAATGCATCTAGATCCAGCAACTAGTACTGTCGGCCACGTCATCCCAGCTTCTCACAAACATCATTTCCAATCACTATACCTTTCACTCAACTTTATTAAGTTCCGCTTCCCTTAAGAGCTCACTTCAGAGGTCGCTCCAGAGATAATTAGCAAAAACAATAAATTAAGTACTATACATCACGTCTTCATAGCTTCTTCATAGTCTGGAGGAGGACCCGTGTAGTTAAACGACCCGTCTGCGTTGATAACGGCATTCTCATCGGTCACGTCAACCCTTTCACCAGCCTTTTCAATTTGCTCGCTGCTCAAACCATAAGGATCCCTCAAGATCCACAGCTGCGGCTCAGCCTCTCTCACAGAGGGATGCTGGTAGCAGTCTCTCACATACTCCTCTGGGTACGTAACTTTCGTCTGCCATGAGTAAGGGATAATCTTGCTTACAATCTGGAATGTGAGGTACTTTCCTGGATAGAAGTATCTCATAAAGAACCCACGCGTAACTGGGAGGTTGTGCTTGAAGACTCCCTCCTGGTTAGGATCTTCAGGATCCTCAAACGGAGACGAGGGAGCTTTGGAATCGCGATACGTGTTGTTCTCGGAAAGCGCAGAGGGAGCGCCTGCCAAATCGTTCAATTTCGTTTCAGTAGCATCTGGTTCCGGATTGGAGCTAGATTCTGTACGAGACATTCTTTCCATCTCAACGTCTGAATTGGAAGCGAAAAAGTTCTTGCCGGTTTCCTTAATCTCCTGGAGACCGTGGTCCTTGGCAGGATAGCTTTGTGGTGGGAGCGATCCCTGGGTCTCTTTCAAGGCGGAGATGGGGACTGCGTCAAACAGAGGCAGGAAGATACGCTTAAAGTAAAGATGCGCAGCTACGGTGAACGCAAGGAAGACCGCTTCCAAAACCACAGGACCCCAGGTCTTTGCCAGAACGAACAAACCAATCAAACACACCTGTGCAAGGTACAACCCGACAAAAGTCTGGAAAAGCGCCTTGGGGTAGTTTCTTCCACGAGCGTCAAAGTTGTGGTCCATCACGTAGGTCAGGTTGTAGAGGAACGCAACGTAGATGAGCACAAAAGTGATGGCTGCAAAGGCCAAGATGATCGGGGAGATGATACTGTAGCATATCATCAGCACAGCCATCAGCTGGTAGATCGGGTACAGTACGCCGAACCCTGGTTTTCCCAAAGTGGTGTATCTGTTCCATTTGGCTCTTGGAGTTCCATCGAGGATCTTGCCCAAGAACTGAGCGAGAATTAACGCTACAATCTGTAAGAGAGCTCCCGACGGGATGGTTAGTCCCTGAAGCAAAAAGTAGGTTATATAGAAGTTGGAAGCCTTTGGCAAGTTTTGCGCAAGCAAGTACATGGCGGTAGACGGTTCGTCAATAACTTGGGTAACGGCAGAAGTGGCGGCAGAAGCTAAAGTTGTAACCAAAAACACCTGAATCACCTGAAACCCGAAATACCACGACTGACACCATTGCTCAAGGCCTTGAAGGGTTAAAATACCTCCAAACTTGCCCATAAACTTGATAAACGGTGGAACAAGCGACATCAAGATGGCCAAAGCAACAGTAGGTAGTAAACCGGTAATGATACCCATGAGCTTGTCAGGCATGTTATTGATGAAAGCCAGAAAGGGAACCTTTTCTGTTAAAAAGTTAATGTTGGAAATACAACCAACAACGGCAACTGGGAACGCCCAAAATATAATCATGGCGGTCAACACACTTTTGGCCACAATTAACTTGACGTGTCTTGCCCAGAACCCATTGCTGGTGTTGTCCCAGATAACGTCATCGGGAGAAATGTTGATGAACCTTCTTGACTTGTTGAGCACTTTACAGTATGGAATAGCCTGGTAGGCTTTTTGAGCCTCGATTTGAGTGTTAAATTCCATGAACACGGTGCCCACTTTGTCATTGTCTAAAGCGTTCTCCTGCTTCTTTGCAATATCACTGTTGAGTTCAGCAATGTGTTCTGGAGCATAGTCGAGGGTTTTAACCTTCTTCCCAATGAGAAATTTCAGTCTGTGCGTAGGCATTTTCTTTTCAGGGAAATACGAGCTCAGTTTGTCGGCTGGTTCAGGAAGCGGCTTCTTTTTCTTTGAGAGTTTTGCGCGACTCTTGACCGACTTTTTAATCACTTTATTCATAGTGCCCTCATACTTTCCAGCCAATTTGGTTCTCTCCTTCACTTTCTTCATCAGCTGCTTGTACTCCCTGGCGTACCACACGTGGTTGGCCTTGGGGAATAAACAACGGAGCGAGCCCTCGTCTTGAAGAGATTCAGGCAGGTTGTCGAGCATGATGGTTCTTGAGCCCACTACCGAATCGTAAAGCGGACTGGCCTGCAAAGCGTGTCTAAAGGAAACGTAGTAGACCAATTCTCTGTAGATGGTGTAGACGATGAGTCCGAAGAAGAACCACGATAAAAACACATGGGCATAGAACCGGTTCTCATTTGAGACGTTTGTGAACGAGATGATATCGAACCCTTTCTGTCCGCCGCCTCCCGTCGCATTGACCGGGAACAGGATGGGGAAGATGAGAAACCCTCCAAGTATACAAATGACACCAAAGATAAACAAATAACGCAAAAAGAAGTATCCATCGGGACCGACTTTTCCTAGCAGGAATTTTTCTGGTTTTTTCAACAGAAACACCAGCCAGCCAAATGCTCCAGGAGGAGGTTCTTCCACTTTCTTTTCATCGGGTACGGTTTCCACACAGTGGCGCGGCTCGTATACGCGCTTCTCCTTTGGGCGCAGGACGATAAACAATCCTATGAAGATACAAAACAGCGCTCCATTGAAGATTAGGGTCGTCACAAAAGCAGAAACTGAACTTGATGATTGTTGCTGTTCTGCCATTGGTGATTGCGAAAGGCGGTGCGATGTGAATATATAAGGTTTTTTTTTTTTTTTCTGAAATTGGCGCACATGCATGCGAGGCTGTGACATGCAGGAACGGTGACGGTCCGGAGTTTGAGGCAGGGAAGGCTTTGGGTTTTTTGTTTTTTTTGAGATGAAAGGTTGAGTGAGTGAATTTGAGGTGTTTTGTTGTAGTACAATTGTCTCAATTCTTGTTTTCAAAGGTGTGACGTCAGCTTCTCTGCAGGCATCCATGCATTTGCTGCGAGTGAACGCATGCGACGTTCTCGATGTTTACTGCACCTAGCACTGTGCATAAAAGCCGAGGTTCAAGGTAGGATTAGGATGGTGACTGGTTAGGACTGCCGTAGGTTGATGCAAGATAGAGTTTGGTAGAGTTTAGACTTTGTTGTGCATAGAGAACGTGGTCTAATTGGGTCCAAAGAGGTTCAAGGTTTTGGAGCACACAGTGATCCGAGGATGTTTCCAGTAGAAGGTTCACTGGAAGAAATAGACGGATGCAATGCTATCCGGGTGGTGTAAAGCCGATTATTCATGCAAGAAGCGGACATAACGCATTCGAGTGCAGATGCAGGATGCGTAAATATTTAGAGACGTGATTGCTCGCTTTCCAGGGCTAGACTCAAAGAGCACCGCTCATCTTTTTTTTGAAGCTATGATTTGTTTTGTTACGCGAGTCGACCTAGAGGAGTTGTAGAGTTGTTACGAATATTACAGCAGTCTCAGACAATGATGTTCTATCTTTCGAGAATTATATCAGAGCTCTCCAACCCTTCATTTAGGTGTAGCTTGAAATGAAGTAATTTTTTGAATATGGTTCGTCTAAGACTGGCTGAGGGAATGATAATTGCGGCGATTACGGTCTTGGTGATCAGAGCTTACGGTTGACTATGATTATCAGGGAGCCATAGGAGAATACCAGGTAGCATTGATGCGCCAACTAGTGTGTTTTGAGGTGGACTGGGCCGCTATTAACAAACGAGTACAAGCGCAAGTACATTCTCATCTGTTTATACACGTCTGAAATACACAACTTAACAAATGAGTCACCTACCACTTAAAAGTGTGAGTCATCTTCTTGAATGTTCAAAGTGACAGGTGACTCATTTATCAAATGTTACCATGCGTGCATTTTATGAGGGGCGGTCCTTTGATGAAAGCCATGCAACTTTAGTCGCTGGTGAAGACTTGAAACGAGAAGCTTTGAATGCTTTCCTTTAAAGAAGAATACTCACAAGGGGAAGCGTTTCCGGAACAATACCCAGCAGGGTCTATGGTCCCTTAACTATTAGAGGACAAGCTTTCAAACGTACACGTCCACTTGAGCAATCACCCTTTGATGTATGCCCCAATGGAATAAATCGAAGCCCGGCAGCCAGTCAAAGTGGTCACTCTTGTCTCACTCATATTAACGCTAGTGTAAAAACAACAAATACACTCTCAACTCGCAAAGGCCACCATTACAATTACTACAGCATCTACCAAACCAGATTTATCAAAACAATCAAGTGTCAGTGGCTGGCTTGGCATAGTCCAAATGGGGTCTGATGAGGTTGATGGTGTCGTCCAAAAAGTGACCGATATAACCCTTCAATGGTCTAACAAACCATCACGTGATGCAATCACTTCAATGATGTGTGTAAAATTTCAATTGACCAATCCTATTGATTGATCAAAGGATCATCTCTTCCGCTCCGCTTCAGAGATAATCAGTGAAACGTGCGCTGCTGACACGGCATCTGCCATTATTGTCGGGGCAATAATCTGCATGCAAAACACGCATTAACATGAAGGTAAGATAAGCGATTGAACGCGTTGTGCTAACTCTGCAGTTTATAGACGAATTTGATATCGAACTAGTAAACCAAGCCCTAACGTTTGACACCACAGATTCCCATATCGAGGGAGGATGCGACTTGTTCACCACCAAGCCGGTGGGTGCCGATAGAAAACTGTACAAACGGATTGACAAGAACTTAAACCACTTGATGGAGGAGAATGCGCTTAACCACGAACACGAGCTTCAGTATCCGAACGGGTTTCCGATGTCGATATCTCCACCCACGTACCAAAACCCAAGACGGTATAGTACGTCTATTGTGGGCAATTCCACAACAAGAAGGCAACCTCTGACAAGTCGGTCGGTATCGCACACGCCGTATATTTCACCAGAGTCGTTTTCCGATACAAAAGGTTTTGAAAAATTTGACGATAAAAGTCCGTTTGGTCCACTATCACAACAAACCTCTCGTAAGTGTTTCGCGTATTTGATTGGAATCTTGAATTCCACGTATCCGGACCACGATTTCTCGTCTTTGCAACCAGATAGCTTCACACTTATGAAATCGTGCGCAGAACTCACTCACAAGTTTAACTCGATACTCACGTCGCTCAACTATACCAAAGATCTCAATTGGATATGGCAGACCATAAATTCTCATATCCAACTGGACGATAGCTCGGTGCAGGTGTACAGCTACGAGCCAGAGGAGAGTTTTATCAGTGATGAGCCAGGAACTCTGTGGTCGCTCATGTGGTTTATAATGAATAAGAAACGGAAAAGGGTGGTTTTCCTCCATCTTAAAGCGACAATGTTCAACAATAATAACCATGTGGCACGCAGAACCTCCAATGTGAGAACTTTAGACGAGATGAATAGGTCTCGCAGCTTTGACGAAGAGTACGACCTCACGTACCCGGACGAGGACGCCGTGATGGACTATGACGAGGACGTTGTGGGGGACTTGGAGATGGACTGATTGTGTAATTTTAATTCTTCATTTCAACTGTTGACGCATCTAATGCCACCTTTCCAGATTTGGAACCCCAAGGGGACATTGCTAAACTTGTAAGGAGAAAAAACCAGTTTAATGGCTCGCTTCACCTCCCAGTTGTTGTTCTGCAGAAAACTGTTACTCTGCAATCGAGGAAGAAGCTTGTTAACGTTATTGTCGTTGGAACCTCCGGAACCTTCGGAGGCTCCATCAAGAATATCGTGAACATACTCGTCCAACAACGACTCGTTGATGATGGGAACGTGTCGCTTGGTTAGCACGATCCGCGTATCCACCAAAGACGACCAGTGAAGTCCCAAAGCGGGAACTTTGGAGTTGGAAGCCTTAGTTCCATCTTCCCCGAAAAGAATCTGTCTCTTTTCCAGTTTGAGCTGTTGCGAAAAGGAGAGTTTGGCCGGGTCAGCCGGTTCTACTATTTCCTGTCGTTTCATAACACTCGCATTGTCCCATCCACTCAGCCACCCAATCTGGTAGTCCACCTGCAGAAACTTGTCCTTCCGCATAAGATCGGTGTCGGGCTTATCGCTCACTTGGTTCGCAACCACAAAAGCTACACAGTGCTCGTAGGCGAGATTCTTCAAGTGCTGCGCCAACCGAGAAAGGTACAGTTTACGCGTTTGAGCCTGCCGGAAATTCCCGCCCTCAATCTCTACTCTTATATGGTGCGCTATGCTGTCGACGATAACCAGCTTAATTGACTTGTGCTGCTGCAATAGCACAGGAAGTTGGAACCGTAAAATATGGTCCTGAGACACTATATCGGAGCACGTGATCTGGTAAACGTTATCTATCGAAGGGTAAAACCTTTGATCGATTGCATTTTCTTTCAACACCTGATTGTAGTGGGAGGAGATATCTTTGAGTCTACGCGTTTCGAGGTTTCCCTCGGTTGAAATGTATACAGCCTGAGCCGGTTCGGGATTCTCGTCATAAAGACTGGGCCCCAGTCCATTCAACTCTCTGGGAAGCTGAACGGTCAGACACAATTGCATGAGAAAGTGAGACTTTCCTGTAGCACTCTCGCCGGATACTTCAGTTAAACTTGATAAAGATATGCCACCTTCAAAGTACTCGTCCAATTCTTCATCGCCTGTTGTGAAACTAGCGTACTTCTCCTCACTAAAAGTGGTGTGGCTAAGTTGTTGAGGCTGTGTTGATAGTTCCTCCCTCAACAGCAGCATGTACTCCTTGATCTCCACTATAGATCGTCCACACCGTCTGGCGATTTCGAGATCGGAAAGGAACAAAATGTCCATTGTGGCAAGCCCATTTTCCTTGAATGCTA
>JAJLWQ010000420.1:7003-26542 GCA_030570875.1 Citeromyces matritensis | reverse complement strand
ATTTTGATTAGGGAAGCACCAATTTCATTAGGGAAGCACCAATGTTGATTAGGAAAGCACCATCTGGGATAACACCATTCTGGGAAGCACCGATTTTGATTAGGGAAGCACCAATTTGATTAGGGAAGCACCATCTGGGAGAAAACCACTCTGGGAAGCACCGATTTTAGTTAGGGAAGCACCATTTTGATTAGGGAAGCACCAATGTTGATTAGGGAAGCACCATCTGGGAGAACACCATTCTGGGAAGCACCAATGTTGATTAGGGAAGCACCATCTGGGAGAACACCATTCTGGGAAGCACCGATTTTGATTAGGGAAGCACCATTTTGATTAGGGAAGCACCATTTTGATTAGGGAAGCACCATCTGGGAGAACACCATTCTGGGAAGCACCGATTTTGATTAGGGAAGCACCAATGTTGATTAGGGAAGCACCATCTGGGAGAACACCATTCTGGGAGAACACCATTCTGGGAAGCACCGATTTTGATTAGGGAAGCACCATTTTGATTAGGGAAGCACCATTTTGATTAGGGAAGCACCGATTTGTCATTGTGTTTGAGAAAGCCCAAGTCCACCTTTTGGTTTGCGAATACGCCTAGCTTCAGCGACAGCGCCGAAGCGGATATTGTGTTGGGGGTTGTGTATTTGTGATACCGCGGAGTGCATAATCCACACACCACCATCCATACGTTTTCAGTTCCGGTAATATGCTAGATATCTCGTTTATATTATGTGTGCTTGCTAGAACTGCCATTGTGTCGGCTATACAATCTGCCATGTTTTCACTCAAAACTATAAGGCATTTGAAATGTTTACTGGCATAATAAAGCTCTGATCATTCCCACCTGATCTCTTCTTCAGAAAAAAAAACTATTGCTTTGGAATTTTCTGCCGAGATATGCGTTCAAAGTTACAAAGCAAGAAAAATGATGGTGTGATCTATTTATTTAAAATCAATCTTGCAGAGCCGTATTCTCTGTTCTGATTCAGTTGCGATTAAAACATTGAGAGAGAGAAAAAAACAAATTAGTGATCTCAATGACACTATACTGGTCATTTGTTTTCCTTTTGGAGTTTTATTATTGGCTGTTTGGGGGGGGCTCTTTGTAATTGCGACGAAGCGTAAGCTGAAGCTATAACTCATCCGCAGCAAAATCATGTTTTTGTGCGCGAAAATCTGTCACGCAGATTGTTGGCCATTATTCAATAAGAATTATGATCTGCTTTTCTATCTTCCTCATTCATCATCATGTCAGCCATTAGTACTCATAAACCTCACGACAAGGTTAGTTTTGAGTGCACTTCAAGAATTTCACATGTCAGCCATACGAGAGATTTATGCCCTCGCTTTGGCCGCTACCAAAGTCTTTCCGGAGTCCTTGACAGTTGCTCTCAGAGGAGAGCGTTTTCGTATTGTGCGATCAACTTCTCCATCGCAATCTTCGCCACCTGTTCATCCCGCCTCTCCACCCATCACCAAGCCAACTCTACAACGATCATTCCACACGTGCCGTGTTGTTAATGAAAAAAAATCAGATAAACCATTTTTGGCCGAGGAGATTGTAGAGGACGAGACCAAAATGAACTCTAGCAAAGTCCCCTCAAGTCGACTGGGCAGACTATTCCATTACGGATCTCTGGCTGCAGATATTGGGATGGGTGCTGCAAGAGAGGGTTTAAAGCAGTATGCGTCAGGAGGAGGTAAAAGTGGTAGTTCACTGTTTTTGACTCCTCAAAACATTGAAAAAATTGCTAAAAAGTTCAGTAGAATGCGTGGTGCAGCTTTAAAAGTTGGCCAACTTTTGTCCTTTCAGGACTCTGCAGTTTTGCCCATAGAGATACAAAAAGTGCTACTCCGCGTGCAAAATGAAGCTCATTATATGCCCCCGACCCAGTTGGAGAAAGTGATGTCTAAAGAGCTGGGAGTCCATTGGAGAGATGAGATTTTCGCCTCATTCAAAGATAAACCCATAGCAGCTGCCAGTATAGGACAAGTTCACTCTGCCGTTTTGAAAAGTAATAACGCGTCCGTGGTTGTAAAAGTACAGTATCCTGGCGTTGCAGACTCCATTGACTCAGACCTTAGTAATCTTTTGCTTCTTCTTACAGCTTCCAGAATGCTCCCCAAGGGGCTGTTCCTCGACAAGACCATCGACAACGCTAGAACCGAACTCAAATGGGAATGCGATTACTTGAGAGAGGCGAAAAACATGGAAACTTTCTCTTTGCTTTTACAAAATGACCATGTCTTTGCTGTTCCCAAAGTGTACTCCGATCTATGCAGTGACCATGTTATCGTAATGGAGAAAATGGAGGGAAAAGAAGTGGCTCGCGGTGATTGGTCTCAGGAGACCAGAAATTGGATAGCCACCAATATCATGAGGCTCTGTCTAACAGAGATTGCTCAATTCAAATTCATGCAAACGGACCCAAACTGGGCCAACTTTCTGTACAACGAAAAAACCCAAAAAATTGAGCTTTTGGACTTTGGAGCATCTCGTCCGTTCCCTGCTCATTTCATTGACAATTATGTTGGTGTTTTGAGAGCAGCCGTTGTCAAAGACCGTGAAGCTGCTTACAAGTACTCGGTGGAACTTGGCTATCTCACCGGATATGAGTCTATTGCAATGAGGGAGGCTCACATTGACTCCATTATGGTTTTGGGAGAGCCTTTCTCTAGTGTTGATAACCAAGGCAAGCCTTTTAACTTTGCAGACCAAACGGTAACAGACAGGGTGAGAGGGAATATTCGCGTGATGCTTAATGAACGTCTGAGTCCACCTCCGGAGGAGACTTATAGTTTGCATAGAAAGTTGAGCGGTGTGTTCTTGTTGTGCGCCAGACTCAAGGCCACTGTTCCTTGTCAGGAACTCTTTGAGCAAGTTGTCAAGCTAAAGTGATGTATATAGTGCGGGATGAGTGCGGTGAAGCACCGCGAAGCGAAAGCGAAAAACTATGTTAATATATAGGTGATGTAACAATAGGACTTTGTTGGTAGTCATTGCCAAAGATAACTAGGCAGATTTCCAGCTTCTATTTGCAAATTTTCAATCTGGGCATATATCGCATTCTGAGTCGTCTAACGACTTGACTCACTGAATGTATATGTAGTAGACTACATAGGACCGTTGGATGAGGAGTTGATGGAGGTTTAATGTGGCCGCTTCAGGGTGTCTCAAAACTTTTTACGAGTGGTTAAATCTAAGCACTCGGATGATTCAAAACGCATCGTATGGACATATGTACATTCCAGTAGGTGAAAACCTTATACTGCTCGATCGCCTTTCTTCTGATTGGCAAGTTGCAAAGTATGGTTTGCTCGTTGAGTCGGCGAACACAAATGGCTTCACACGCTTTGGCACACTTCTCTTCCGCATTAAATACACTGGTATTGGACAGGAAAGAATATTCATGTATGATCTAAGCAAGTGGCTCTCATCTTCTCACGGAATAATACATGATGCGGATATAATATCAGTTGGTGTAGTCTTTTTTTATCCAGGTGCGATCGTGTTTTCTGCTGTTAAGCGTGTCAGAATGTTTTGTTCAATCATTTCTGCTCTTTACCAATTTCTCTCTTTGGTAATGCCATCCCTGTCCAGCAAAATTGCAATTCTCGCCCACTAAAGAAGCAAATTTTATTAGAACTAAGCAGGAGGACAGTCTCTTTACTATGCTTTTCTTCGAAAAACAGACTGGCATGTTTCATACCCTTGAAGCCCTGAATTCATGACAAAACTTGGCTCGCAGGTATTGTACATCAGTTTTTACTAAGGTATAATTCTATTTCAATACAGGGTGGGATAAAAGTTCAAATTCGAAATATGAGCTCACAAGGTCAGAGATATGGAAAATATAGGTTCACATCCGCAATGCAACTATACAAAAACCGAAAATATCCTTTACCGACAGATCTGATGATCATAATAGCTCACTGAACCACCAATCATACAACCTATATTTCAACGTTCATGAAGTTTGTGTAGGGCTTTAATACTTCGAGCGGTTCAGCTGCGAGCCCTTTTTGAATACTATTCTAGAGACTGAGTTAAATTTTTTTTGAAAAAATATTCTGTTGTCTCAAACCCGATGGATTTCTTGGATCATCTCAAAAAATAGTAGCAAAAATGCTTGTCAGACCTCAAATCCCTCATCTGCTTAGAATCAATAGGGATGCAAAACATTCCCAACGAGATCTGTGCGGACTGCAAAGATTGTTGTCGTTGGAAACCTTTTCACAATTAAAAAGCTATAGAGCATATCTAAAACCGTCATTCTCAAAGTCAGTATAGCCTTTGAACCCGTCAATAATGGCCTGTTCCTTTGTTTCTGATGTTTCTGAACCAAATTTTTTGTCCCTTTTCATGTTCCTCATGAATAATAGTGTATACATTGCGATAGAAACAGCCATCATCCCGACATATGATGCAATGCATCCGATCATCCCAGACTGATACTTTGGTGCCTCACGAGCGTAAAAGATATTGGCTCCGATAATGTTGCCCGCTGCGTAGATTGTAAACCACGCACTGGTTACTATAGTTCGCTTGGTTTGGCCTGCTACGTTTGCGTTGATAGCGGTCCAGCACAAAATGACTGGAGCACCAATTGTATACAGCATCCAAATGGCTCCAAGAAGACTCTGTTTGGCAGACAAAGGTAGCGTGTGGATAAGAATCAAACCCACAAGCCCAGGGATGCAAGTAACGAAAAGCAATATCAGCCTCAAGTTCTTGACAAAGAGAGCTAGAACTCCTGACCCAAAGACAAGAACCAACTCGACAGCTCCAGTCGGAATCTGAAGAAGCGTAGCCTGAATCCCGGAATAGCCAAAACCCCTTAATAATGAAGACTGGAAATTGGAGACTCCACCGTTAATAATACCACAGGCAAGCCCAATGAGACAGAGCATATAAGTAAAGGGGTCCTTGACTGATTCCCACACTTGATATTTTTTGAATTGAGAATCCTTGATACCCATTGAGTTATTGGCCACTCTTTCCACTGCTATGGCCTTTTCCGTTTCACTCAAAAACCACGCGTTGGATGGAGAGTCTGGGCACATGAAGAAGAATACCACTGACCACGCCAAGTTCAATAGACCAATGGTCAAGAAAATCAATTGCCATTCTTTCAAGAGAGAGCTATTGGAGAATCCCAGCCCATACCCCAATAATCCCCCCACCATGCTTGCAACTCCATTAAAGCTGAGGAATGTGCACATACGAAATGGCTGTTCTTGTCTCGTGTATAAAAGAGAGCAAATCATCATACAGGAAGGAGAAATAGAGGCTTCAAACATACCGAGGAGAAATCTCAAAACTAGCATGCCCCCATAGTTTTTGGCGCCTACATGAGCGATTAACAAAATGGCCCATACAAAAAGCATTCCAGCGGTATACTTGGCAACTGGAACTTTTTGCAGAATATAATTCGCAGGAAAAGCCCAGAACAGGTATCCAAAATTGAAAATGGCAGCAACCCAGGAGTACTTCTGACCGTCGAGTCCTAGATCCTCTCTCAAAGTGTAAGCAGATGCGTAGTTGAGAGACAACTTGTCCAAAAACTGCAGCATATAGGTAACACATATAACCGGCATCACATACATGTCAATTTTTCTTCTCACTTGTGTTGATCTTCTTTGCTTCTCCTCAAACGAGATGTCCTGTGCTTTCTCGTAAAGGTCCAAGCCAAAGACCCTCTCCCCTTGGTCGGCAAATTGCTCCCTAATGGGAGATACAACCGTGTGTATATAGTTGTTCTTCTCTTCTGAATTGCGCGAGCTCATTGATAGAATAATCAGAATTTCGTCCCTTCTTGTATTGATCACTAGCTGCAGGGATCTCGATAAGATAAGGGAACGATAAAGGGACGTGCATAATGCTGCATAAATTTAAGCCCTGGGCAGACAAAGAATGGGGGAAGTTTTTAGAAGCGCATAAATTTCTGCGAAGAAAAATTGCCGATTATGAAACCTCATGAATTATTCATCCGAAGCTAGCTTTCGATCAATAATAATCCGGACAAGTTCACAGTTTGCATGCGCTTCCGCTTAGGAATCTTGGCATATTAAGCGCAAGTTGCCTTTTTCGGAACGTTGCGCTATCTTTATCCCTTTTAGGACTCTTGTTGGGTCTTGATAGCTGAAGTGCTGATCTCTTTTGACGCGAGAAATAACGCCCGCATTCAATCTGTACCCAGCCTAACAACGTTTATTGCGAGATACATTAGCCTAGAAATAAAGCATTAGTTGAAAACTGACTAGATGCCTGGATATGTCAAAGTTTATGTATGGTCAAGATTCATAGTTTGTATAAATTCACGTAGGTTTTCTTCAGAAAGAGTGAAGCTACTTCAGATAAACCATTTTATCGTCTCTGTATCAAGGCTTTTGAGCCTTTACATCACCTGATATGAGGTGCATGAAGATGCATATTGCTTATGTACATCCTCCATGACCTGGAGTGAGTCCGAATATATCTTGGTAGCCACAAGACCCGTTTCAAAAGAGTATATGCTTGAGGAAGAGAATCTTATTTTAGCTTATGTAGCCAGTCTCCTTCCTTTTAAGAGTTGAGCCGGCTAATTTGACTCAATACCATTGAGGAATATATTTTCACAGTAGTTGAGCACGCAATAGAAGTTGTTCGAGTATCACATGCCATGTAAGTCGAGGATCAGAAACACTATGTTACTTTCAGAATAAGAATCATCTTTCTGTATTAAGTATTCACCACCGTTACCGCACCTCCACTTGACACTATATAGTCAATAGTTCGATCTATATCACTCACTACAGTCCACTTGATTGTATATACACAATGCTTTCTACCCACTATTCACTTAATAGGCTAGCCTCCGTTTTTCTCCAGCCTGGTCTAAACAGGTAGGGCTGACATACGTTATAAGCGGTGGCGCCACTAGGCTGATTAGGGTTCTCTAGGTTCGATTTCTAATGCGACTGATAGAGGCTGAACTACGTTATATTTGGTAGCAGCTACAGGTTAGACAATAATCAAAAAACGTATACAAATGTGTCCCTTTATGGTGAACAAATGTGAGGATGTAGTGCCGCCATCCCTTCCCTAGGCAGCACCGTGACACTTTCGACAGCATTATGAAGAAGAAGCGAGTACTGGATGATGATCTTTTAACGGGGTCAGTTATAGAAAGCTTGGTAGCTGTAGAAATAAACAGAACCGTAGAACCTAGAAGATCTGGAGAATGAAAATTTGATCGAGAAATAGAAAGAGTGAAGAATGAGATTGTGATCGAGATGAAAGAGACTGTAGCTTTGCAAAATCTGGAGAACGAGAACGTGATCGAGAGAAATTGAAAAATTAGAACGTGAATCAGCTGACTTGGGGACCATAATTGACCGGTTTGGTTGTCCTTGCAAATGAAACGGCAGTTGAAAAGTAACACTGTAGAACCATATTTACTAATGGTTTCGGAATTACGAACAAATATAACGTATTTTAGCTTCAAATAGTCACCGCATTAGGAATCAAACCTAGGTAATTGAAATCGGCCTTGAGAGTGCTGCCACTACACCAATAAGCCTTACACTACACCAACGTTGGTGACAATCTGCACGATGTCCGCCATAGACGCCCCTACACCATCACTATATGCCACTTGGTGCGAAGCTGAAACGACAGATCTCGGTCATTCTTCCAGACTCAGGAGAGTCAATCCATCGGGCATTCTCGTTTGGGCAGCCCAGCTCGGATATACTTTTCCCATTGAGCGATGCCCCCAAATCTGACAGTGTTCAGCGAGTTCTGAAATGCTCATTCGCACACTTGATAGGCTCACTTTTTGTTTACTGCACACCGCTCTCGAACCTCTTGGGAAGCTCTGACTCAAAGCATCTTGTGTGTACGTGTGTTGTGTATTTCCACCCTGCCAGAACAAAGGGCTCCATGATTCAGTCCCTGTGCTTTGTAGCTATATCTCTGACTTATGCGTTGGTAGTATCTGTAGGGTGCATGGCGGTTCCTGGCCGTATGATTGGATCGCTCTCCCTTTGTTCTGTTGCGTTGGGAGTACTTTTATATATGAAGCAGTGGGTCAGCAAACCCACTTTTGACACAGCTTGCAATTTGACATCTATTGCCATTATATCGTGCGTTGTGAAGGAGGGGTCTTTGAATCCAGGCAACGTTCCGTGGGAGCTTTTAAACTCAATTTTCAGAATCGTCACGTGCGGCTCTCTACTCTCTGCTGCGGTTTGTTTCTTTGTATCTCCTCGTTCAGCCGTGTCAAACTTGGAGAAAAGCCTCACTCAAAGCTGCAACACTTTGGCTGGACTTTTAAAAGTGATTCCATCTCAATTCCTCAGAGGCGGAACTCACGACGAGGAAATCGACGCATTGACGAAAAAACTCAATAATACCTTGGTTGAAATGACCCTCGCTCTCGAGGAGGCAAAGTTCGAAATGCTCTTCAAGAGAGACCGTTATAAAGTGTATACCAAGCTGGTAGAGTCATCCCATAGCATGGCCAGACACATTGGAGGGCTGCGTATTTCAGCTCAGATGCAGAAATCTGTATTGAACGGCTCTACAAGCGACCCTAAAAAGCTTTTCGAAATCTTTGTAGCCCATCTCGGTCCTTCGATGCGCTCGTTTTTCTTCACTCTTCAGGAAATCCTGATGGGCGTGCCTAGTCATAGCCCTAAGGCTTATTCACACTCTCTGAAACTCGCCCGGGAGGTTTTCGATAAAAACCACTCGGAAGCGGTCGAGGAGCTCTACAGACACGACATGTTCACTCAGAAAAGTCCCTCCAAGGAAGAGTCATCCCGGGAAGAGATGGCTGCTGTTTGCGGAAACTTTGCCAGTAATCTTGGTCAGTTCGCCAAAGAATTGGGTACGTTCTTAGAGTATGTGAGCCTCTTAAAGGAGGGCGGGAAAATTGTAGAGAAAGTCAAAGAAGCTACAAAACCTCCACCCCGTAACACCATTGACAATCCTCCAACTTTTGGGTACTATCTATGGAACTTGGCCAACAAGCTCAGAGATGTGAGCGTGCAGTTTGGGGTTCGTGTGGCCTTTGGAGTGTTTATATTGTCACTTCCCTCGGTCCTCCCCTTCACCAGACAGTTTTTCTTGCACTGGCACATTGAGTGGTCACTCATCATCTTTTGCATCATGATGAACAAGTCTGTCGGTGGGACAAATGCTACTGTGAAATGGAGACTTCTCGGAACGTTTTTAGGAGCTTTTGGTGCCTATGTATGTTGGGAGATATCCTTTGGCAACCGATTTGTTCTAGCATTTTTAGGATGGATTATCTCTGTCATCTGCTTCCGCATTCTTATACTATGGAAAGCCAACAACGCTTTTGGCCGGTTTCTCCTACTCACTTTCAATCTTTCTGCTCTGTTCTCTTACAGCATGATGCAGCGAGACAAGAATGAGGGAAAAGATGCTCCAGTGGTGGCTCTGATCGCATTCCACCGTTTCGTGAGTGTATCCATAGGAGTGGCTTGGGCCATTCTCCTCAACGTGACGTTTCTTCCAAATAGTGCGAGAGGTCGACTGCGTAAAGGTCTCTCGGTAATATGGCTGAGAATGGGACTTATATGGAGTGACGACCCCTTAAAGCGAGAGGGAAACCTTCTTACCGGGATAGAGAATCGTCACGAGCTACATGACATAATGCAAGAGCTTCAGCCACTTTTACAGCATGCTCCCATGGAAATCCGTCTCAAGGGACCGTTCCCTACGGAATTTTACAGAGGACTTTTGAGCAAAACAGGTAAAATTGTGGATGCCTACGAAAATCTCAACTCTATGATTGAGGTGGACTTGCACATTTCAGAAAACGAGCTCAAAGTGCTGGAGTACGTAAAGAAGGAGAAAATGGAACTAGAGCATCGTATTTTTCTCATGTTCTATATGGCTGCATCCACAATAAAGCTGGGGTTCCCTCTTCCGGGAGAGCCTGCGTCAGCGGGGAACGCCAAGGATCGAATGCTTGTCAAGTTGAGTGAGCTGCGTCATTCAGAGATTGAGCTTCGAAACCAGGACTTTGTTCTCCTATATTCTTACATTCTGGTAACCTCTGTTTTGAACGAGGAGCTTCAGAAGATAATGCATTTGTTGGTGAAGTTGTTTGGTCTGGCTAACGAGGAGACTCTGAATTTGTGAGAGATGGATGGCATTGTAGACGTCTGCGAATTAGGGCCAGAGGATTATGAATTTTTCAATTTCTTGAATTATGTTCGAGCTAGTTGCCGTGACTTTCTTGAGACGTCATCGCTTAGAATGGCCTTCACACATCACACATTCAACCAGCATTTTCAGGTCCTGCAACATCTGCCTTTGTAAGACTGAGAAGGAGAAGTTGGCACAGCAAACTGTGAATTTCTCCACCTATTGAATTCACTTATTCTGATCGAGTGTACCACGACATGCTTTGACTGATTCTCACATACGACTGACTAGGAATAAAAAAATGATACGGTTTATGGTACTCGGTCACCTAAAGTTGTTCCCTACAAGATAAATGAAATCTCTTCTTGCAGTGCTTCAATGAATCTCAGTGACGAACTTTCTAAGAAAAGCAAAAGCTCATACAATCACTCATAACGACCAATTAGCGATTGATTAAATATGCCACACAATCTATAAAACGCCCGAATCAGCCAAAACCCCTGGGTTCTCTAGTAAATACATAGCAGCTCTTTGAGAAGCCTTTTTCTTATTGGACTCCTCACTCACCACAAACTCCACCCCGTTTATGCACAAGGTTGCCCGGAAACCATCCACCAGTTTCTCCAAGCGGTACTCGGGGAAGATTTTTTTACGAGAAAGTGTTGCGTACAACCTTCCCTTTGACTCCAAGTCGATCACAGCCACGGGCGGGGCTATCAGCGGTAGGCGAGCTGTACGGGCAACCGCAATGGCTAAGCGTGGAGTGGGAGCGGGAAGAGATGCTGGAGTTGGAGATGCTTTAAAAGAGGAGATTTCTCGAGGTATCTGTCGTCTTTTCAGACTAAATTTATCGATGGCAGATTGATTATTCAAAGCATTCATCGCTGCTCTTAACCCAGCATCACGAATATTTGGACCTGATCCTCTGCCCAGTTCTTCACCTTCCATTTCCACTGCAACTGAATATGGTTTGGTTAAACCGTCTCCAAGCTCTTTCGTTATATATTTGGGAGATGAAGCTGCGCATCCGATCAGAGAATAAAGATCGGCTTTGGCAGATTTATTTAAAGGAAGATCAGCTTTGGACTTGTTGTCAATTTGGTCTAAAACAGGTTGTGCCAACGAGCCTAGCCAATTTTGAATTTGTTGCATTTTGCCCTCAACGAAAAGGGCTCCAATGTATGCTTCGAAAACATCCGCATACATCTT
The DNA here is from genome assembly GCA_030570875.1 of Citeromyces matritensis. Taxonomy (NCBI): domain Eukaryota; kingdom Fungi; phylum Ascomycota; class Pichiomycetes; order Pichiales; family Pichiaceae; genus Citeromyces; species Citeromyces matritensis. The sequence continues at coordinate 15,165 of JAJLWQ010000420.1, read as the reverse complement.
CATACTTCCCTTTCTAAAAGCTTCATCTGTGACCAAAGTACGTAGCCTCTGGTCGAACCCATACAAAATGGCCCACTCTGTAAGCCTATTGTTATTGACAAGTGCAGATCTTGCCTGAGACATTTCTCCCTCAGGAACATCAACGAGCCGCTCGTAAACAATCAGCGTAACCACCGTGTTCATAACAGAATCACCCAAAAATTCCAACCTCTCATTGTGAGAGGAGGAAAGCTCACTTTGAGAGAGGTAGTTTTGGTTGGCGCACGACTTGTGAGTAAAGACACGAGCCTCTAAAGTTGGGTCATCGATTGCTGGCAAAGGAGGCGGGAAGTTGTCTTTGGAAGATTCTCCATTGACACAGTCTTGCCTCAAAGAACTAGGTAAAGCCAGAGGTTCCTGTGGTGCAAGGATGTTCTCTCCGCTAGCGAAAGAAGTTAGTTGGTCAAACAGTGTTAATCTGCCCTGGTTGTATATGCTTTTCAGTTTAGCAGCTAGCTCTACATTTGAGTTTCTCGATAAAGCCACCAGCGTTTCTGATTGTTGAGAGGTTGGCGTAGCGGCAGATTTCACCGCATTGACAAAGCTATGTAGCTGCGACTCTTCAGGGGCTTCTTTAACGATTTTTCTTATGGCGGTCTGGAGGTTTGATACCGCGTGTTCTAGACCCAGAACTGTAGAGAGGGAAATTCCCTTTTCCTGAGGCGTTGGCTCCTTCTTGATTAAAGGCTCCTCCGGCTCCGAGGACTCTACCTTCTTCTTCTTCCCGGCGTGCTCTTTTACGATATTGTCGATGAGGTCGTCGATGTTGTCTAGTTCCATGGCTTCAACGTGGCGCTTTGACATTGCAGATGCGAGTCTGATCCTTCTCATGAAAAGGTCGTGCGCCAATCAGTTGGTCGGGGCAACAGCCTAGAACCTTGTGTAGCCCTGAAATTGTATTGTGTTAGCTTATTCGTAATGAGCATTTTGAGCATTTGGTGGGTGTATTTTGGGAGGTGAACTCTGTTGGTAGCAATGTTGACTTGAGACATCTCAAATTGGGTCAAGCAGATTAACTTATACCCACATCTTCAGCAGACTACTTTCGAGTCGAAGATCAGAGCTCAGTTGATGTGTATTGCTTGAGTTGCAGTGCAGAGAATATTTTTTTTTTCCGTCATTCAATAACACCAGAGTTATGCTCTGTGTATAAGCAGAAAGCAAGAGTCTCGAGCATCCAGGAAAGCACTTGCGGAACAATCATGAAACTCTCTATTCGAAACCCTCTGCATTATGATATACTGAGCCTTTGATGGGCTTTTCAGCATGGGAATTAGTAATCAAGAGCACTACAAGTAACAATATGCTACCTCTTCACAAAAGTCTGACGAAAAGACACCAGATTCCACGGAAGTGAGAGAGAGTAGGAAATGAAGATAAAACTCAGTACTTTTGAAGGGATGATATGAGGATAACTTATACTTTACTGTATAGAGCAGTAATTGTAATGGCCTGAATTACGATCACTTCACAGGACGAGGAGTCATGCATCAATCCGATTCTCCTTTAGACGAGTTTGAATAGACCGAAATAGGTATGACGCTTACCTATTTCAGACACGCTCAGAAAGGCACTCTGTGTTTTCAGTAATCAGGTCCGGTGAGTTTGTTGATGGCGTGATAGGCCGATGAGATTGATTTCTCAAACGTCTTATGGATATATTACTTGATAGAGGAGGATGGGAACTCGGCAACGTGATGAGTGTGATATATGGAGAATCCTCGCTGATAACAAGAGGATACACATTACAGTCAGAATATCTCATCAAGTGAGCAATAAATGACAACCATTACTCATAAATTGTCCTGATACCATTTCCGAAGCGATCCTTGGCGAATCATTTCAGCAAATCAAGTCTGTTCTATGTGATTTGACCTCCATCAACCAGAACTGACAGCGAGCTAAATCTCTGATAACTCGCATTAGCTGACTCGTTTGCATTTACCTCTACCTCTTGATTCGGGAAAGCCATTTCTTCCATCTAGGTAATCCTCTCAAACCCAATTTCGAGATTCCGTCACTTTAATTCATTTGTCTTATATACTCTTGCATCTTCCATTGACCACTTCAAAGACTTGATTTCTACTATGAAGAACTCTAGGCTGTCATTAAGGTTGTCATTTGTTTCCTCCAGTAAGCGCTTGATCTCTTATTTAAGATTTGGATGCTTCTGAATTAAGAAAAAAAGTCACTTTTGAATTCTCCAGCAACTCTTGGATTGTCCATCAGGAAGAGACCTCTCTAAAGAGCCCTAAAAAATGGCGCATATTTTTCATATGACACCGATGAAAAGTCCCACACTTTCACCTTCCCCCCATTTCAGCCAGGACTGTTGATAACTCAAATCGCATTGTACCAACTTGTCTTGCAAAACTTATGACATCAGAAAATGAAGCTAATCTGATGTCCTCCTTTCTCAAGCAGCATCAAACTTCTCATAACTCTGCAGATAGACAATCAAAAATAGTGCAAAATCATTCATTCCTGTGCTGTGGCCAAAGCATACACAGAAAACAGAGTGACAGTCGCAAAACTAACCGCACCAAAAGAAACCACTCAAAATCTAAACTTCCGTTTCTCCTCCTTTTTCTCCGTAGTCTCAGGCTGCTCTTGCGCAGTTCCAGTCTGCCTGGTTGCCTGTTTGGGAAGATCATAGACCAAATGCTCTGATCCCATCATCTTTGTGTCTTGCTCAACGGTTTTCTCGTTAAGGACCTGAAACAAGGGCCTTGACTCTTGATCATTGACGGGGAATAGATCTCGTTTGAACTGTGCGATTTCATCGTCCACAGTTGTTGGCTCCTCCATCTTCTCATCTTGGACCTCCTGTACCTCTTCCTCATCTTCTGCAGATTCAGACTCACTCTCGGACTCATCATCTGCCTCACTTTCAGACTCTCCCTCCTCAACGCCACCCCAGTGTCCTTTTTCAATGGGATTTCCCACATTAACCACATGATGCCTTCTCTGTGGCATCTCTACATTCCCACTCTTCCCGATACGGGGAACATCCATATGGGGATAACTAGGAGGACCCCCCGCAGTAGCCATAGCTGCCAGCCACGGAGGAGGAGCACCTGGGGCCAGTCCCAGAGCACCACGCAATTCCGAGCTAAGGTGGCCCGGTTTAAAGTCTGACGGATCAAACTCTTCTACCTCTCGCCCTTCGTAGTATACGTCTCCAAATCCAAAAAGCCGAGGCTTCTTTTGAAACTTGAAAAACGCATCGTAGAGTTTCTGGTAGTCAATATCCAGTCTCCCCAGCTTGGGCTGCACTCGTTCTCTCGTTTTTTGCTTCAAAGTACTATCATCAGGCTGCGTTGTGTCTCTCATTTCCTGAATGCCGGTTTGCTGTATAAAGTCAGGAAGCCGAAACGGCTGTCTGCCGAAACCACGGCCTCTCGCAAGATACTCTCGTTTCTGGGACCAGTGCGAGGGCAGAGGAACGGTATTATGGAGGCTTTTTAAATACACAATAAGATGAGGGTCCTTGGCATCCACATCACACCATTCTACAAGTTCTGGTTTCCCCGACATCATTTTCAGTTTACTGAGAGAAATTTTGTTCTGTCTCCGGATTTGTCTTTGAGTTAATTCCTCTTCATGCTCCGAATCAGCCTCCGAATCAGCCTCCGAAGATCCAAAATCACTGCTTTCAGATTCACTTCGCTCAAAAACTGGTTCAGGGTCTGCTGGCTGAAACCGTTTCAGAATATGCTCGTATTCGTGATACAGTGGGTTGTACTCGATGTCATTTGGTGTTTCGGAAAATGACCCCTCAGAGGGGGGTGTAGGTTTTGGTTGTGAAACTTTATTCTGGTCGACATTGGTCTCAGATTTACCCTTCTGTAGCTTCAGTTGCTTCAGCCGTTCTCGCCGTATCTGATTCTTCGTCTTTTTGATCTTACCCATAAAGTTTACATCCGTGCACCGGGCTTTGGGCTGGGTGTAATTTTCTTCAGTCAAGAAACGCTTTTTCTGTGAATGAGTGCCTTATTTCACTTTTTTTGAATTGATAATAAAGTACCTATGGAAGACTCTCCAATCGCTTTGTCGCAGTAATCATAACAGTCTAGCACGAGATCCGTTGATCAAAACATGTCCTACTATTCTGGTTATTTGAACAAAAATATGTCGAATGTTTAGTGAGTGCCACGCCTGCTCGATATTTATTAAGCTTAATGGTTCTCATAAAGCTCATTAGTACTACTGCAAACTTGTGGCCGCTCCTAGGTTTATCCATAAACAATACTAAAACCTGAACCCAAAGCTCAGTCTACAGAGTTTCTCCACCAATGGCACCTGCTCACCGCATTCAAGTCCGCGTATCACGGTGATATAAGTTTTATACGCTCAGGAGTATCATGTCATCGCGTCTTCTCGAACTACCCCTCACTCAATCATATATATGCATATAAATGTTTCATGCTAAAATCCATCAAGAGCCTCCCGGTGAAGGTCAACGATCTCAACTCGATTAAATCATACTTACACTATGCCAAGACCGGGGGTAAGGATCTGGACTCGACGGTTGGCAGAGGGCTTTTTTACGAGTTTGTAGCTTTTGACTTCCTACAGCGACATTTGAAGGTGAAAAGTCTTCAGCAACTTGGTGGTGCTAACGATAAAGGGGTTGATCTGTCTGGAAAATGGGACTTGTCTTCCTTTCCTCGAGATTTCGATATTTCGAAACAAAGAGTAAAATCCAAACTTATAACGCCATTTTTAGCGAGAAAAGACACTTTAGTGTCTCTGAGGGTTCAATGCAAAAACTATAAGAGAAACATAGATCCAAAAGTGATACGAGAAATCGTAGGAACTCATTCATCGCTTCCAACGGCACAAAAAAACAAGATCATCTTTATCGTGTTTGCACCTCGTAAGATGTCTACCCAGGCCATCACTTTGTTTATGGATGCTGACGTGCCGCTTGTATATATACAGATGGATTCGCTTAAACTGGCACCAGATGGGGATCCGTACGAGCTATCTCATTATATTAAACCAAAAACGTTCGCATCGCTACAGAACCACTATGCCGGTGCTTTACTGGCGGGAGTTGACTGGGAAAAGTCATCCAGGGAGAGCTTGAATCGAGGTTGATTGGAAGGGTCTATAGACAGTCAAGTTTTCTGTCGATTGACATCAGGAAAAGGTGAGGGCTGAGGGACGGGAAACGAACTGGTTTTTCATGGGCGAGCGGTGAAACGCCTTTGGTTTTCAGTAAGGCATAACAAACGACATATTTAGAGAACTCGTAATTTTTCAGTCGAAATGTATGTAGTACTTCACGTAGACGTGAGCTGATGGAACACTTTTATGGATCACATACTTCTAGGTACCGATAAGGCATCCCGTGCTTTAAATCCCATTTTACATACCCATTAATTTATCGAAACAAACCCTCAAGGACATTGGGAGGTTTGTTACTCATCACTACATCAACCGATCTACTCAAAACCCAGTATACTTGTGCTGCTAGAATCCTGAACTCCCTTCTCATCATCTCATAGAGACCGATTGACCAAGAGAGTATGCAATGTCTTAAAGTATCACGCATATTTATCCCTTGTGTACGGATGCAAATGTCAGAGCTATCTCTTGAGGAGACAAACAAGCTAAGAGCTTCTTTGGGGCTCAAGCCGATCCCTAATGAGCCCTTGAAAACAGAGGAAGACGCAAATCACTCAAAGCTTCATCAGTCTCAAACTGCAGAGGCTCGCAACGTTGAGCTGCAGAAACGAATAGCGCTTGAACGGGAGAGAATGAAAAAATCCCACAAGGCAACCAATGGTTCAACTCTACTAGAAGGTGAAGATCCTTTTTCTACTGATGAATGGCTCGCTGGGCTGAAAGCGCAAAAATCGGTGGAAAGAAAGAGCCCCCCGAAACCTGAAAACTATGCTGCTACGCATTTAAAAGGGATCAAAGTAGGCCACGGTGTAGATGATCTCAATCACATTGATGGTGAGATACTTACATTGAAGGACGGTGGGCTGGATGGACCTGATGAACTCATTTCTGAACGTATTTTGGAACAAAAAACCGATAAAGCTCGCGAGGAGGGAGAAGAGAGTGGTTCTTTTACATTGGAGGGGGAAAATACATCTTTCAAACCTCTTCCGGCTGATGATCGCACTGTGGTCAATCTCTACGAAGAGAGTTCACTCTCGAACAAGTCAGATTACCAAAAAGTGAAGAAAAAACCTGCGAAAATAAAGAAGCGGAAACCACTCGATACGAAAAGACGTTTCAAGGATTCTGAAAAGCTAGGTCCCAAAACTTTGGAGTTCGATGATGACATAGCTGACGACTTTGAATTGCACTCTGTCCTGGCCGCTAAGAGGAGAGAGAATATAAAGCGACAGAAACGCGAAATAAACCAAGAGACACTTTTGGCACAATTGAACCCAGCAGAAGAACCTGCTTTCAATACTAAGGACATAGGGGGGCTTCTGCTAAATGAGAATGATGACTTTTTGTCTTCGCTTCAGAATGAGGCTAAACCTGAAGAAAGGGCAAACGATGAGAAGGGAAAGGGACCTTCAGAGGGCGAGGAGCTAAAAGAGGGTACTTTGGAGTTGTTTGAGGTGGAAAGTATTGGAAAAACTGATAAGCCCATTACCAATAATCAAAGTACAGCATCTACCGGGATTGCGTCTCTTTTGGAGATGGTCGAACCTGATCAAAAGAACACTGCTTTGCCAAATTTAACCAAGTCCAAGAGGCTTTTGGAGTTGGAAGCAGCCCAGAGAGATATCTTGAGTCGTTTAGCCGATGCAGAATCGCTGCATTCTGAGGATCCATCTCGACAAGCCAGAGTGCAGCTGGAGAAAGACAGGCTTGCTAAGCAAAATGCAGCCATTCAAGCTGAGATCCTGAGGGATTATAATCCTCAGGTAAACTTTGTGTATAAAGATGCGCAAGGGAATGAGATGACAACCAAGCAGGCGTATAAAAACCTGTCTCATCAATTTCATGGGAAAGGTCCCGGAAACAAAAGAATTGACAAGATGCGGTCAAAGAGATGATGATAGCGAGTTTGGGGAGGTAGTGGAGATGATTGATGTCAATATAAAGAAATGGTGTCAAGTGCTAGGACGAGTATCTTTTCTTGTCCATTGGACCTCCAAATGATGAAATATGAAAAGAAGCTTTAGTAACAACTATACAGTAAATACGTATGTACTTCAAAAATTTACATGAGCGACTAAAAATTTGATGCTTACACATGCAAAAATGTCGTCTGAATTGAAAGCGCGCGCAATCATTTTGGTTCAGTCAGTTCTTCATCCTTGCATCGTTCATAAGAACCTTTCCAAAGGCTTATCGGGGAGGTAATGCTCTCTAGGGGATATCCACAAGGGCCATTGCGCTGACAATCGGCTTATGGGATATGCTCTTACAAGTGGTAAATGTAATTGTAGTTTATAATTCTATTTTCCACGTCGAAAAAGAAAATTACCACTTGGTTTTCCTCATTTGTGATATGTCTTAGTATGTATTCTTGCATTTGAAATGTTATGAATTGTGTGAAAACAGAAAAAACATTATGTCACACATTTCTTCACATACACAGGGGTTTTTAGTGGGTCTGCTCTTAGTAGCGAGTCCCACACTCTCTAATAGCGTACCACGTATTCTCATTAGAGGTGCGTAACGCATCTCCCTCTATTTTTTTTTTTCACATACCATTCCGATAAGGAATGTACTTAGCTAACGACGAAGAGAATGCATTTACGCACGATAGGCAGCCGTAGCATACCCCTATGTGGGAGCCGGTCAATGAATTATACCCACTAAACTCTTCTCGCCCAATTTATCCATCTGCGTCTGTCGGGAAGACAAGGTACCTGGGAGCTTTATAAGTACTGGTTGTTTCGGAATATAGATCTGCAATTCATTCGGGGATGTTATGATGAAGAAATCATACCGTGGTGCACGGATGATTACGCGCGAGACGTGGAAGGCCACCATTGATGGCTTGCGCCTATAAATGAGCTTTTTGAAGCCACACATCGTGTGGTTCCTTTCCCCCTGGGTTTTACTCATTTATGATTTGTTTTGAATTGTTTTATCGACTTAAATATGGTTAAATGTAAAGCGAAAAAAAAAAAAAAAAA